>PVIJ01003166.1:0-141171 GCA_004024925.1 Scalopus aquaticus
CTTCCCCAACCACGCTGTGCCCTGTTTTTTTCTAAAATGGTTTTGCTTCAAGCACAACAGTTCTATGCGGCAGAACTGTTAGGTGGCTAAAGGAAAAGTCTCAGTGTTATCAAGCTGTCACTAGCCACTGCTGATAACACACATATACTGGGACTAATGCGTACAGTTAGAATTATGAACTCAATTCTGTATTGTTTTCAAATGAAAAGACAAAAATCTTGTAAAAAAAAATAGAGCTAGCCACACTTCATTTCATAGTGATTATCCTATATAAACTTGATGTCACTACCCTACTTCCAACTCTTCATTTATTCCCTAGTGTTTTCGGGACTATCAAAAGCCTTTTAACGTTTCAAAAGGACAGGTTTACTAGGAAAAAGAAACAAAAAGAGGCACCTGCATAGTCACAGGCAGGCAGGAAAGCTGCCCAAAAGTTTTTTAAATTTTATTTACTTACGCATACAACAACTGGGGTGTAGGCTAGAGGTGCAGGATGTGTGTGAGAGGATTCATCAGAGTGGGGAGCAGAACACGCAAATCTATGAAATACACTGCTGAGGGGAGCAGTGGGGAGACAGGAGGTCTGCTATGCCACGTGGGCTAGCTCCCTGGCCAGGGACTGAACTCAGGCAGCAGTGGCTAGTGACAGCTTGATAACACTGAGACTTTAACCCCTTGAGCCACCAGGGAGTCCCCCCAAAAGTTTTTAAGTACAGCATATCATTTAACATCTTTATTGACTTGGAATCCCAGACATCCTTCCATGCTAGCCTCATTCTCCCCATGTCAACTTTCCAACATTCAAAAGTTACGGCGACACTGAACTGCTTTTCAGAAATTACCATTACCATGTTCCTATCTAGTCTTTGGCCACGTTATGCTTTTTTATGCTTGGCCCACTTTCACTCATACTTTATAAATATGAACTGATGCATTAACAGCTTGAGATCTCTGGGTCAGAAAAAGAAATTTTCATACTCTTTTATACTCTGAGTATTACGGTATTGTATTGATTTAGTCTCAAAAAGAATTTCCTTAGCTAGAGTTTGTATTATATATGATGTGTTTAGCCTTCATCTCAAATGGGGAATCAATTCTCAGCTACTTAGTAGAGGTCAATGAAATTTTTGTGACGGTCAGGAGCTAAGATTTACAGATAAAAATTATAAGCCATTATGCAACCATCCAAACCTTTCTTAACAGATTATTTTTCTACGTGGGATGTCTGACTCGGTAGCATTGTTACCTGTATCCAAACAGAAATACAAATCTTGAGCCTGAAATGTCTGACTAGAAAAACTGGGCTAAATAGGTTTTAGGAAGAGATACTGTGCTCCTGAATATAATGGTCATATAGGAAAGCTAGTCTCATAGCTACACATAAACAGTATGAACTGAAAACTGACTGTGTTAATTTATCATCATTCTTTAGGTAACAAGTGTAGAGTGGTTCAAAAATTTGTTTGATATCCCACAATTAGTAAAGTTGTAGAACTATGACTAATATCTTAGGTCTCTTTACTATGAAGTCCAAATTCTTAACTACTACATAAACTCTTCACAGCTCACTAGTTTTTCATACAAGCAGATTTTATGGCACAGAATGTCTATAAATTACTTAATTCTAATATGGACAGTATCTAACTAGTTGGTACCCAAAGACAAATGTTAGAAATCATATTTCATTAACGAATTCTTAGACTGGTAACTTCATTATTACTCCAAGTGAGAAAAGATGTGGTATAGACCATTTTATTCACATCATATTCTTTAATCATGCTACCTACCCAAAGAGTGCTCACAGGTACTCGCAGATCCAAGTTAAACAATATAAATCTATTCATGAACTCTTGAATATCTTAAATGTTCTCCTCCTTCTTCTTAATCATGCCACCCCAATTAGCTTACAAGAGGGAAATAAAAGTTTTTCCATTCTTTAAAGACTAATTTTTAATTATATAGTAAATCTTGTTTGTTTCCTCTTTTGCTAACACTTGGAGTGTACTCCTCTGCTATAGAACGTAATCTCATCTCTGCATATCCAGATTCCAATATACTTAAGCTGTTTCTTGAATGAGTGGAAGTTTGTGGCTATCTGCTGACTGTTACATTGTGCCATTATGCGCCAAAGTACATACTTCTTATGAAATTAAAGTAGTTACAATATAGGGTGTGTATAAATAAGCACCAGACTTTTTAAACAACCTCAATAAACTGGTTTCCTTTAACTTTAGAAAAACAAAAACAAATATACCATGTATGGAAAATAAGCCCTAATTTAGTACCTCCCTTGAAACTATGCCAGCGAGAGGCTAAAAGGCAAATTAGCAGATGTTGTTTTAAATGCTCCTGTGACCATGAAGGCAAGAAAACTACAGGGTGGGAGAAGAACAGTACCTGACAACTCTTCTGAAAGAGGTAAATGAGTGCAGAAAAGCACACGAGGTAAAATCAACAGAAGAAAATTAAAAAATATAACTGGAGTGGTAAACAAACAATACAGATTAAACATAAATTTTGTACCTGGATCAGGAGGGGCCTGTTGCTGCCAGTGTGGATATGCATTTCCCCACCCCTGGGGAGCATATGGGGCTGGAGGACCACTGAAAAAGGTAATTAATATGTAAACACAATTTGCCAAAAGCTAAAATTTTCAGGGAAAAGACCAAAACTAAACCCAAATACTTACTGCGGAGCAGGGCCAGGTGGTCCTGGATTATAAGGTGCAGGGTTGTATGGTCCCATTGGAGTTCCAGGCCCAGGAGGCCCAGGAGGCCCATGGGGGCCTGGGACCCCATGGGGCACATGGGGTACAGGTGGCCCTAAAGGATTCACTGGGCCCTGCAGAAAAGAAAAAGACATAAAAAAAAAAAAGTCAGATCAGCACTGGTCACACAATTCAATAGCCAAGTAACTTCCATTACTGTCCTCTTATAGACATGAGTAATGTATTTTATATTTTCCTTTCTCTGCTCATCCATGTTACAAAAACTATCTTGACTCTGCCATATTAATGACATGTAATATTAATTAAAAACAAAATCATTAGCAAAGAGTTCAAACATTTCTTTTACCATCTATTCTAGTCTTTTCACAATACTCCCCTTTTTACTACTTCCTGTGCCTTTCACAATTCTTACTTTTACTCTTCCTTTATGACTTTAATCATGGTATCTACTCAAGTATGAGTGAGGTAGGTCTTCTCTGCATCTATTCCAGTAATAGACAATAATCTTGACAATTATACCCCAACTGCTCTGGTCTTACATTGTAAACTGAGTAGTGAACACAACCTACAGCGTGTAACAACTAGCTCTTGCTCAATAAAGTAAGATCTTTCTCACAACCTTTCTGTCACTGGAACTCTATTTAGATCAGCAACTGAAATTAATTTCTTCCTCTGCCCTTTACATGTTTCCTAAACACCAACATTTAACAAATCAGAACGTATCCATTACACAAATTAATAATACTTAGTAATTTCTCTGACAAATCAATGTGCAAAGACCATAAGATTTAATGGTTTAATGGACCAAAAACAAACTCCTTTACTGCAGCAAATATTGACCAGAAAACAATTTTAACACAACGGCCTAAACCACGTTTGTCAATTTTCTCAGGAAGCTAAATTTCATGACTTTCAAAGTTTCTTTATTAATTTCTCTTTTAAGTCTCTAAATGCTATGTTCATCTCTCAATTCTATTATCCTTCCCAAATAAAGATCACTAAACTAGCAGTTAACATTTTCATAGGATCCTGAACCTACCTGATTTTGGAGTTCAAGCTCTTATAACCACTCTACTACTTACTTCTGAAAAACAAACTCCCCCCCTCCCCATAATCTGGAAGAAATCCTAATCCATGAATGCTAAGTATAATGAAATTCAAAACTAAAATGTTATTCATTTTTCTACCTTGGCATCTATCTATGCCATTTCTCAAATAATCATACTCACTGTCCATATGGTAGAATTTACAAACCTTTTGTATATTTTTATAAAAAATATTGATTTTATATACAAAATATTTTATTTCTTATTCCCAAGAATAAGAACTTTCAAACTTCTTTTGCATCTCTTTCAAAGCACAGCAAACATCAAGAATTTTAAAAATCTGCTAAAAATTTAAGATGCTACCTCATACTCTATTAGTTCTCCACAGTAAAAGACCATAGTAAAGCACTATCTTACCTCATTTACAAAAAGAAAGTCAAAACTCTACTTTCAACAGCAAAGTTTTCTAGAGAAAAAATTCCAAATTCAGGAGTGCATCAGAATTACCCGAAACTTCTAAAATTAGATGCTGGCCTCCTTCCAGGCATCCTGAATCAAAACTGTGTATGCTACAATAGAGGGTTAAACGCCAAAGTGGTCTACATTTTGAAATGCCCCAAATGATCAAGTCAGTTTATTACCAAAATTTGTAAATGTCTCCTTTAAAGTAGGGGATGCATATTGCGTCACCAGGTTTGGGTATATAACACTTTAATATGTAATTCCCTGTAACTACCTCCTTCAAGTATGTTCCACAACATCCTAGCGTTCCTAACAGGAATTCTTACCCATATCCAAATTAAAAACTACCAACTGGAAAATCTTTTCTGTATTAAAGATATCTATCACATGGTGATATTGTTCTAACAGAAATTGACATTTCTTTGTATAGTACTTACAGAACATCTGAATAGTTCTATCTGAATTAATGCCCTTTCTAACAATCAGGCTCTGCCCTAAATTGGAAGTTTAAAGCATACGCACACCAATCTTTTCTTCTATAAGTTGCCGGGCATAGTCTATTTGCTGTGGAGTCCCACGAATTGTAAATAACTTCATATTAGGATCTGCATTAGGTGGAGGATTTCTCTGAAGTTCTATTCTTGCACCAGACTGTTGGCTTATGCTTTTTATAGTTTCACCTCCTAAAATTAAAACACAGTAATTTTCTCTCAAGATTCAGAGGCGATCTTCAGAAGAAAACAAGTCACATATTACGGTTCAATTAAATGGGCCATTAAAAAAGTTTTGACCAATATTCTATCTGACAATATTCTATTAGAATCTTCTATTTCTACTTTAAATCAAGTTCTACAAAGCATTTCATGCTTCTCATAAAACACATTTACATCTTAAGACATAACTTGGTATGTCTGTACGCTACCTTCAAATTGTTATGAATTTACCAAAATATTTTCAAATAAGTATTTCACTTCAAATAAACTGATTTTAAAGCAATGTAAATATAAACTGCCACACTTAAACAAAAACACTGAAACCATGTTATGGGTCAGAAGGAAGTTTCTTAGACTAAAAATTAAACTGTTGGTCTTATTCACTAGAAGTAAGTGTGATTCAAATTTCACTTTTTTTTGAAAGTATGTACTTAAGGTCCTTAATTCATGTTTCAATTACTACAGTCCACAGAAAAACCCTTTTCCAATAAAATATATCCAAGGAAAGTCACTGCTACTTGTTTATGACAGCAACAGAAAGTACCCAGGAAAACTGAATCAACTGTTCAATTTTTAAACACATATTAAAACATTAAGAGTTAAAAATACATTGCCTTTTCCTATTATTAATCCAGTTTTCCCAGTTGGTACAATGAAATTAAATTCCTGTAGTCCACCAGGTGGTCCCATGTTCCAGTTGCCTTGACCTCTACCTCTTCCTCGACCACCAGGTCCAGGTCCACCTGGATTACCAGCCTAAAGAGGAGGACAGGAGATAGTCATAATAGAAATAAACTCTTCTTTTCACAATAAAATTATTACATGTCTATTTTCCCCAACTTTTATTTTCCTAAGCCAAAAAGTAAGAGAAGGTGGGAGATGACTTTGCTGAAACAGTAATAAATAACTTTTTGAACTGGAGTTAGTTTACTTATGCAGCCTTTTTTGCCTTCTCCAAGACACCTAGCTCAAAATAATTTGAAATTTCTGTCAATAAAGTATCATCAAACAGATTCTAATAAAAATATAGGGAAGACACTTTCAGATTCAATGAAAGAAAATATTTTAAAGCCAGTACATAATATTATATTCAAGCAAACCTGAACACTTCTAAGAAGGTCTGTAATAATTTCTGCAGCATGCTGACATCGGTCTGGAGGTCCTGTTATTTGTGCTATCCTATCAGGTGTTGTTCCATCATCTGCAAAACAAAAAAACAAATTTGATTAACTAAGCATTCAAAAATAACTGCTGCCAACACTCAGAAAATTAAATGTGTATTCACCTGGCTTAAACTGAATTCGAACACCAGCATCATTTTGTATTTTTTTAATCATCTCTCCATTTCTTCCTATTACAATTCCAACAGCAAATCGTGGTATGGGTACCTTGTGCAAAGAAAGAAAATCATGTGTTAAGAAAGTCACTTCCAGGCCTCCCTCGTGGTGCAAGGGGTTAAGTCTCAGCACTATGAAGTTACCCCACAGCCACTGCAATATGAGCTCTTCCATCTCGCTGCTACCCTCAGCAGTGTATTTCAGTCAATCCACCTATACTGCTCCTCACTCTGTCTCTGGTGAATCCTCTTACCTCCCCCACCCTGGCCTACACCCCGGCTCTTGCATGCATAAATAAATCTTAAAAAAAAAAAATTCCTGAAAATTAACCTATCTCTAATCACATAATTATATTCAACAGCATGTTCATATTAAAAAGAAAAAAGTTCACAATGAATAGAAAATACACATTGTTACTGAAGGCAGAAAATGGGGAAAAAAAGAGGATAACATTAGAAAAGGCTAATACAAAACAGGAAATCAAACATTCTGAATAGGTATTTCTACTTACATCTATCCCTTCATTTCCTCCTATTCTTGACCCATACTCATTTCGGACTTCTCTGAAACCACCTTGATCACGAATTAACTCTAACACCATTTCCTTGGCTTGCTGAAGTAAGAAAAAATTTACCAGTTTAGAAACAATGTCTCAAAATATAATTATCCATGCATATTTTGCCTGTTCCGCCAGCTACCCCATCCTTTTTAAAAATACAAACTTATATTTACTTGAACTTTGTATGGGTCTCCAGTAATCCTAAGAGGTTTGTCAGCACCAGTATTCTGAGGTCTGTCTTGAATCATAACCATTTTAACTCCAGCCCGCTCCTGTTAATCACATAAATCATATGTATTAACAAATGGGAGTGGAAGGAAACTGGCTTCAAAACAGAAGTAATCATTTTATAAACATAATACCTGAAGTTGTTTAATTGTTTCTCCCCCCTTTCCAATAACTAATCCTGCTTTGCTAGCTGGAATCATAATTTCTTGTACTGCATTTCCTGGCCCATCACCGTGATGAAAGCCAGGGGCTGGTCTTCCTTTTTCAACAATCTGGTCCAATAACCGTTTTGCTGATCTGTTAATAAATTAATAAATAATAAATTGTAGCATAACCAAAAGCTATTTATTAAATAACATAATCAGGTACTCCTCCCATCCAATTTAGATCAAGGCACCTTACTGCTAAATTTCAGTTATTTTCATTAAAAGAAAGAACAGTTCAAGATTTCCAAGAAGCAGCACTGTACTGCTAAAAACAAAATTAAGCTGATTTCCTTATGACTTAAATGATGAACTTAACATTTTTTAACCACTGTTTTCTTCACATGTGCTAAAAATCTTATTTTTTGCATTGAATACTTAAAAGTGTCAACTATATGCAAAATACGTAATGGGGTTACAGAACTGACCAAAACAGAAGATTCCAGTAACAGTGACTTAAACCATCAAAAAAGTAAAAGGAGCCTGTCAAACAACATGTCATTTACTAAGTGCTATAAAGAAAATTAAAACAGGTATGTGAAGCACCCTTTTATGCAAACTAGATATGGGAGATCTCACTGGTAACAAGATAATAGAAACAAGAGATGAAGGAAGTAGGAGAGTAACTATGAGAATACATGTGTGAAAATGTCTCAGAGAATAAAGTTTGACAAACTCAAATGAAAAGCATGCATGAACTGCTGAAATAATAGAAAAGCACCTAAATGGAGCCAGAGCATAGTGATTTTGGAAAATGGTAAAACAACAAATAAGAAAGGTGGCAGATCTCCCACATCACAATAAAGAATAGACTATCGGATAAGGCTAAAAAGAATGGAAATATGCTGGAAAATAATCAATTGATATCACAGATAAAGGGATAGTAAAGACGCCAAGAGACTGGATTCCAAATAAATTAAAGAAAACATGGCTAAAAGCTGTGCTTGGATAAATGAACCACAGCAGAGCATTAAAACATAATTCCCACACAGGAAGGTTGAGATGAGTAAGAGTATGGGGTAGAAAACAAGCATTCAATTTTCACTGATGTAAAGTTTGAGATATCTAAGTGACATTCAAGTAGAGATTCTGAGTGAGCAGCTAGAAATGAGTTTGGAATTTAGGGAAACTGATCAAAATTAAAAGCACTGTTTAGGCATATAAAATGTACGATATATCAAGTCATGTTAAGTGAAGTTTAATACAGTAAGTAAAGTCATCAAAAGATTATGTATAAATACATTATGGGAATACTGAATTTTCTTGTTTTTTTTTTTAAAGACTTATTTGTTGAAGAACTGGGGCACAGGCCAGAGATGCAGCGGGGGTGGGGTGAGAGGATTCACCAGAGACAGAGTAGGGAGCAGAACATGCAGATTTACCGAAATACACTGCTGAGGGGAGCAGAGTGCAAGACATGAAAGGTCTGCTGCTGTGGGTTAGCCCCCTGGCCTGGGATCGAACTCAGGCTATAGTGGTGATGCGCTGAGATGTAACTGCTAGACCACCAGGAAGGCGCTGTCACACTTTCACGTTGAGGGGTTAGAAACATAAGGTAAAGGGCCTCCCTGGTGGCCCAGGTGAGTGCAGCACTATGAAGATATCCAGAGCCACTACAGCATGAGTTTGATACCTGGCCAGGGAGATCGCCACATGGCACGGCATACCTTTCCAGCCTAGCCTGCTGCTCCCCTCAGCAGTGTACTTCAGTCAATCTGCCTGTTCTGCTCCCTACTCTGTCTCTGGTGAATCCTCTCACCTCCCCTCACCTCTGGCCTACACCCCAGCTTGTTTAAAAAAAAAAAGGGGGGGGGGTAGGGCAACCAAGACAGACTGAGAAAGAACAGCGAGTTGGGTATCTCGCTGAGTGATGCATGTTCCTCAAACAATAATGACAGAACGATGTGGAAGACATTACGATCTTGACAAGACTAATTTCAAAGCAATGGTGAAAATGAAAGTCTTACTGTTACAAAGTTCAAGATAAAATGAAAATATACCAGGTGATAATATGCCAAGCAGAGCTAACTATTTTAAGGAGTTTTGTTACAAAGGAGAAATGGAAATGTGGGGCTCAGGGAGGGTTTTTTCTACAAGATGGAAGGATTTTCAAGTATGTTTATGTGTAGTTAGACATCACTAAAGCTGAAAAAACTGAACACAGGTTCAATCACAGGGACAATATCCTTTAAAAGAAAGAAGGGTTGGTTTAGTCAAGATTTTCACACTTACTGAACAGATTCAGGTGTTCCAGTTAACATACAAGACCTTTCTGGAAGGCCACCACTGTCTACAATTAAAAACAAAGAAAAGAAAATTTTACACCAAGATAAAACTAATAGGTAGCATCATTTTTACTAGCTACTTAAAAAATGCTATTATTCTAGTCATTCTAAAAATAGCAAAGAAAAAACTTTACCAGGAGCTATTTGTATTTTGCAGCCAGATTCTTGTTGTATCCGTGAGATCTGTTCACCTCCTCTACCAATTACTAGGAAGAAAAAAGAAAATTATTTGCTGAAAAGGTTGTAAAGATATATTTGATTATATTTTCAAAACTTTAAAAATTAGGTCACTTACTAAATCCAACCATTCCATCTGGAACTTTGTATTCTTCTGTCATTACAGACCTGCTGAGAAATAAGAGACATTTTCTTCAAATAAAGACAATTTCTTTACACAGGAAAGGTAATCTACTTATAAAAATGGAAGGCTAGTGACTCCCAATGGCTTAAATTAAGTTTCCAGACACATATTACTTATAGTCAAAGAAATGCTTAAATAGCTCAAAGCCACAATCTGAATTAAGGTGGCATATATCAAGTGAGAAGGGTATGGTGAATAGAAAAGTCTGAAGGTATGAACAGCAAAGGATTTGGGGTGGGAATGTCATTTTAATTCACCTTGGTTCTTCTAAAATGTTGACTAATTCCACCCATTCTTCCATATTACAAATGTAATCTCACTAAAAGGAAAAATGATCATTCTATATCATGTTTACATATTGAGGGAATGAACTATATAAAGATAGGTAGGAAAAAAAACCACGGACACATTTACTACACACTAAATATTGTTTTAATTGCAGTTAAAACCTGCAAAGCAGTTTTTAAAAGTATGTAACTATACCTTTGTTGCTGATGCATCGGTGGTAACTGAGTTCCAAAAGCTACCCAAAAATTAAATAAAACGAAAATTTAAAATTTAAGTTCACAGTCTTATCAATAAAATCAAACAATTCTAAAATCTTTCCCTGACAATCAGACCACAACTTGAAGATACCAAAATTTTATACAGAATACTTAAGTTGAACATTGTACAAGTGGGCAAGAATATCAATACAAGGGCAGGCATCATTAACAATAGTATAGGAAAAAACTGTCCCTTTTCATATTCTATATAGTGAGTACATAGAAAGTAACTTTGAAACCCAACATTTACATCTACCTGGTCATAATTAAAATGGGGGATTATAAAAATAGGGTAAAAATACTTATCAACAAAGAAATTCAAGCTAGATATTCTAAAAGAATGCTCAGTCTTCAACTAACTTCAAAGATACCCACAAAAGATAGGGATAAACCCCAATAATAAAATCCACTTATTTCAGCTTTTAACCCAACTTAAAATAAATACTTACAGTCATTCTGAGGAGCAACTTTTTTAGCATCTGGCTGATCTGCAAAATTAAGAGACTTTTAACTTTTTGCCAACAAGTATAAATATAAGACTTAGTTCCCCTGTGCCCAAGCAAGAATATCAAAATACATTTATTAAAATTGCTGAGGGCATGGTTTATCATTTCAACCAAAAGTTGTCAACTCAGCCCAAACTCTTAAGTAATCAAAAGAAGAAAAATTACATTTCTTTCATTCTCTTCATATTTAAAAGATGCACAGACGTAAAGAAAATTTCTGTATATCACTGACCTTAATGTATTTTAAGTGCTTTAGAATGATACAAGAGAAAGTATTAGGAACATTACTAGCAAAATTTCACATGCTAAAGGCTAATGATGCTTCCCACTGTAGAAACTGAAGATAGGAAGGAAAAAAAAACTATCAAAATGTGAAAATCTGACATATCGAAAGTTGAGTGTATCTGACAGTGACCACAAAGCTATGCAAAATAAATAAAAATCATATTACAAAGCAATCTCAAACTAAACTGTTCTGTTCCTAACCAAACATTTCACAGCATAAACTTCAGCAAAAAAAACTCAAAGCAACTACATGACTACCTTCATCTACATCCTTTACACAGATGAATACAATGCATACCTTAGAATAGACAACCTATAGCTGAAAGTACTATAGTCGCCTCCCCCCTTCAAACTTTAGTGATTAAACATCAGAATGTTGTTTTACAGCAAACTTCAGACACATAATCCAAGAAATGTTTGTGTCCATTTAAGAATCCACTGGTTTATTTCACGTTTACATACTAAACACAGGTAATAAATAAAAATTCCTGCCTTTAAAAGGAGAGGGCATTCCCTCCCAGTGTGTTGTACTGCTCGGACTTGTCCAAGAGCCATCTACACATAAAATAAAAAGAATACATTACATACAACATCTGAAGCATCATTAGCTCATTTTTTGTTTATTAAAACCTCACCATAAATGGGAAACACTTAAATAAAAGGAAACCAAGCACTCCTGATCAAAAGCTACAAATACATTTCTATAGGCTCATTCAAAATCCTTCTTTTAAAAAAAGCAAAGAGAAGGGCAAAAAGAAAATGTATCAAAATTCATACATCAAATCTAAAACAAAAAACATGTGCAGACTTCTAAGTTCAGAAGCTTCAACAATTATGTTTTTTAAAAAATACAATGCACTGTTAGTCTATTTTAAGCCACATTTTGAGTTAAACCCGAACATAAAGCAAGATACTAAAACAAAAAAGTAACAAAAAAATGGTATAACCTGCAACACTCTAGAGTAGCAAACTATAGCAACTTCAACCTTTAAAGTAAAATGGGAAATAATGAAAATACAGTATACAAAGATTCATTCATGTAAGATGAGAAAAACCAGTGAAATGCCTCCTAAACTTTTTATATATCTATTTTTTTCTTTCAGCATATTAAGATGTCTGTGCAACTATCAATCTAGCACAATCCTAAAAGAGGGGAAGTGAGAGTTTTCTAACAAGACAAAATTTGCTGGTTGACTCAGATTTTACTTACCTTGTTTAGATCTCTTCCCCCTCCCTGCAAACCCCCTTCCCTTTGAGGCCAATATAAATCTTACGATTTTAGGAACCTTATGATAAAAGTAATATTTCAATAAAAGAACATTTGAAAAATACTGAAAGATACCTCAATTAAACACTGTATAAACAATTAAGATACTATGGCTATTAACGTACCTCCATCTTCCAAAGGCCTTTTTTGTCCTCCATAACCATAGTCATTTGAATTCAGTGATGTACCAGCATCACCTCCAATTTTTGCTGCAATCTTAAAAATAAAAACATACCACCATTAAAGCTAGCATTACAACTATACACTAAATTGTATTAAATTCCTCACACAGGCAGCCCTGCCTTTTAAAAGTTCACGTTATTCCACTTTTATAAAAGACCCACATTAGTACCTATTTTTGCTTAAAAAAATAATCTGATTAGGATTTTGTTATGACAATTGTCCTTATTCTGTGGCTTTGAAAAGTAGCACACACCCAGAGCGGTGAGAATAGTGCAGACAAGCTTCCTCCCTGGGAACTACTATATATAGTTATGTATTTACTACACCATTCCTGCTCTTCCTATATGTTAGTGATGTTTTAGGCTTTAAGTGTTATTTGGTATGACAATGTTTTTTTTTTTTTTTTGGGGGGGGTTGTCTGGGGAAGTTCAAGATAGTGCCTATATAAATGAACAGCAACTGTTCCTTCATTTTAGTACATGAAAGGTCTCACAGGAACGCTCTACTTTCCAATCACAGGGGAAACCTGGACCTGTATGTGTGTATGCTAAATAAATACCCTTTAGTATCTCTCACGTAAGAGAATTTAATAGAACAAAACTGGTTCAATTTATTACTCCCAATAACATCAGAGTCAACAAATAATTACCACCTGTAATTAAGTTTCTGACACATTTCTGTAAGAACAAAGAATCAATTAGGAATCTTTAAAAGACTAAAGTAGCTCTGAGGAAAATCTGGATCCTAATTCTGTCTCCACAGCTCTCTCTCATGATTGATCCCTCCAACATATCTGTAAGGCATGGAAACTCCAGGATTTTAAGCACTGACTAACAAGGTAGACATTAACCACATGCATTACTGAGTACTTTAAATGTGGCTAATCCAAACTGGGATGTAAAATACACAATGGATATTGGAAAAATTTGGATTATAAAAACTGTAAAGCATTTCAAAATTTTGTATTAAACACAATGAAATGATATTTTGGATCTGATGGATTAAATGAAATATGTGACCTACGTTATGTATCTATTGGACAATCTTGTAAGGAAACATGGGGAGGAAGATGGGGGTGGAGAAGACGACACCAGGAGCCTGGGAAGCAGCACCTGTAAGAAAACCTTAACTACAGAACCGTAATTATATTAAAGTCACTTCATGCTTAAGGACTTTTAGCTTTTTTTTAAGATTCATTTATTTATGCATACGAACTGGGTACAGGCCAGAGGCGTGGGGCATGAGAGGGTTCACCGGAGCAGGGAGAACAGGCAGATCGATGGAAATACGCTGCTGAGGGGAGCAGCGGGCAAGGCAAGAGAGGTCTGCCATGCTATGTGGGAATCTCCCCTGCCGGGTGTTGAACTCCCATCGCCGACAGTGCCACAGCACAGTGCTTAAATGCTGTGCCACTACAGAGGCCCCAAGACTTTTAACTTTTTGAGTGGGGCAAAGAGCTGCTTGAACTTGACTAAAAATCATATAACATGAGCCTCAAATCGTAAGAAGAGCACAAAGCAGTGCATATTTACTGCTTTTTTCTATGAAAGGGTAAATGGAACAAATATTTTTAAGTGAGAGTTGAAAGTCAAACCCCACACTCTAAAAATCACTGTGCCACTGAATCAACAGGACAATTCTATGAGGCAGAACACTTAGTGAGATAAGATATCCATTTTCCAGGTGAAAAAAATCTCTGGAGGTAATCAAGGTTACATAGTAAGTCAAAAACGGAGATGTCCCGATTCTATATAACTTTATGCTAATTACCTTAAGAGATAATCACTTAAGATGGATACTGGGCTCATAAGACTTCATTGTACTTACCATTCTTTCAACTCTTGCTGTGTGCTTGAAATTTTCCATGATAAAAAATTAAAACACCTTTTTTTGTGACACGAATTCCTTCAAGAGCCTGATATGGAACTAACCCTACCAACCCCAACAGGAAACTAGAGTATAGAGTATTCGCAATGCTTTAACGAAGTATCAATTAAGTCCAATCTCTCTCTCTTCTCTCAACTATTTCCCATATATGAAGTACACTTCTAGAGGTCCTAGAATTCTCCTCTTCCTCATCTGTAAATGCAAACATCTACCACAAAGGATATTAGGATTAAGTATAAAAATGCATAATTAAATTTTTCCTCATCACACTTGAAAACTGCCTCCCCAAACCCCCCTTTTAAAGCACTAAGTATCTGAACTGTTTCTTAGGAACTCAGTACACTGCTGGGCATAGATAGGCACTGATATTAGAAATATTTCACGCCACAGACGAGTACCACCAGTAGCAAAATGGTTTAAGTTGTGAATAGTCAAGTGTTCTGAATCTACAAACTAGCACTGCTTTACTCCAAGGAACACCTGCACAGATAAAGGACACTTATTTATATATATCTCTATTCATTGAATAATTCAAAAATGATCCAAAATGAAAAGGAAAGTTGATACTTAGCTCACTCAAAAAAAATCACCTCAAAATTTCAGAACTCATAACACTAACAGTAACAACACAGATATGACCGTATTCTCAAATATCAATAAAAAATATATACTTTCTAGGTCACTAAAAGGATTCATTTAAGGCAAAAAGTTAAATCCTAAAACCTGACCTCCAACTAGATAAACTTACTGGATCAGAATTAAATTCAGACAATTTCTTTGCTTTCAATTTACAATAATTCAAGTTTTCTATGTAGACCTTGCTCTAGTTCTTGAATGAGAAAAAAATCTTTTGTGCTTTCATTGTATCAGCATTTCTTACTCTTCAGAGACTATTCCTAGAATCCAAGAATTTTGGAGTTGCAATTATTCAGCCCCCTATAAGCTTCCTCAGGCTTTAGGGACGGACTGGTTTGCAGTGAGTTAGAAATTCTATACCCATCTACCTCTTTCTAGATCTCTATATCCTCGTCAACTTTTCTTGTCCTTGCCGATTTTGTCTATTCTGTGCCTTATTCATTTGTACAATAGGGAAAATAGTTTCTACATTACTTTGTAAGATGGTTGTGAAAAATGAATACAAGACAGGCTTAGCAGTCCAGTATGCAATATGCAAATTGCCAAGTCATTCTGAGAAAATCAGCATACTTACAATTTAGCTGTAAAAGCAAGGTTCACAGAAAGACTTCAAATATTTGATTTTCAAAATGTAACACATTTTTATTTATCCCAGGCCAAAGTCAGCTACATTTTGTGAAAACCGCCTGTAAATGAGTAAGATAAACAATTTCTCTTTGTATCCCTAGGATATGACAAAGTCATGAAAGTAGGCATTCAAGAAATAAACTTGAAAGAACAATTATCTTCTAAACAAATTTTCTTTACTATTTTAAATCGCTGCAGATACTTGTTGATTCAATTTTTAGAACTACTATGAACCAGGTCCTGATAGATTCAGTTCCCATGCAACAGAAATGTGAGAAGGTGTCAAGGATACTAGAAATATTACTAGAGTATCATTTCATTAACAATGCCCCCTCTCCACAGCATAGGAATTTTTGCTTTCACTAGTGTTATCAAGCTTTGTTATCCTGTCACAAAATGTTGGAGAAAAAATACTCAATGCTAGTCTCCACTGATGGTGATAATTACATCAAGTCAACAAATCTATTTTACAAAGTTGTCACTGTATTCAGACATAATGCAGTGTGAGTCTCTTTACAATTCCCAGGTAAGAGATTTCAAGAACTGCTGAGTACTGTGACTAATTTAATAATTTCACTTTGAGGGAAAGTGATATGGGCTGATATCCTTGCTTAGCTTATGACCTAGCACTAACCTAGTCTCTTTTATTGACATCTCTCTACTTGTAACCTCAAGGAAAAATGAAAGGTACATTTTAATTTTCTAATGTTTCAGGGACATAACTTATTATTTAGTATGATCACTAAAGACCTAATCGAAGCACCCCAATTCTTTCTCTCTGGGGATACAGCTTGAAATGCCTAAATGTAAATTTTGGCAGTATACAAATTGGAAACCCTAAAGTAATCCGGTGTGCCTGTGCTAGACTTAGCTAACAGAGTATTTTAAAAGTCTGGAAATTTCACACTAAAAAATAAGCTATCAGGATTCTGTGGAAAAGCTACTGGGCAACTGGGCCGATTACCAGATGGTAACAATCAGCTAGGGTAAATACCAGGTGGGGACCAGGGCTCCTAATCACTTATCCTGTTTTTCTGCAAAACAAAGAACTGTCCAGCAAAAAAATGCCAATAGAGTCCTCCATTGATACACAGTTCTTTGAGGCCAAGAAGCTGTTCTTAAACCTCTTCCTTCCAAACACAGCATAACACTCTGGACAAAGAAAACAAACAAGGTTTGATGGGAATTTGGAAAAATACCGTTAATATAAATAAGGAAAAAGGGGTCCAGATATTAACTGAATAGGTTATCTGCAAAAGTAAGCAAATGGAGTTAAGTCAACTCAAAAGCAAAATTTGGAATCTCAGATTTAAGATCAATTCTATAAAAAAACAATCAAATCACTACAGCAAAGACATCTGTAAAGAATCACATCACAGCAAAGCGATCCGCACAAATTATTTTATTACCCTAGACAATTTCTGTATTAAAAAACTAACCTAGCTTAAATTAGAAAATTATAGTTCAACTGTAATTCAAGCATGGCAACCTGAAGTTTTTCGGGAGTAGCACTCATATAAACCTTTCTCATCTCATTTTCCACCCTTCCTCCTCCATCTAATATTATCTTCCTGGGGCTTCACTCTTGGATTACTCTTTCCAAGCCCTTCACCTTTGCCATGCTATTTCTTTTCTCTAATGGTCAAACTCATTTTTCAGTGTCTTAAATATCAGCGCCTTACTAAGGCAGTTGGGGACCCCACTCCCGGGTGGTGTGAACAGTGCCTGGTTCATAGAAGGAAATCCATAAATGCTTGTTCTGTAACAAGAGCATGAATTAATAGTGGCCATATTTTACCTAATCCTTTCTGAAAGTATCAAGTAGATACTACATATTTACATTTGGTGCCTTGACTGTATCATCCCTCCTAGAAAGCAGAACTCCAATTCACACATTAAAAGTCTGCAGTACCTAAGTACAGTGTGTGGCACAAATATTTCAATATGCTGAATGAATACAGTAACTCAGGTGAGTCTTCCGGCCCATAACGGAATTCCTGTCATATAACCGTTCAGTCGCTATTCTAAATATGTTAAGAAGTCTAAAAAAAAAAAAAGATGAAAAAAGAAAAATCACAGAATTAGCATGACTTTTTGTTGATCCCGCAAAATATCAGTAACTATAAACTAGTATCAGTACATTAATATAATGTGGTTACATTATAAAAATAAGGACAATTTATTACATCAGTAAATATTTGATGAATTTCGATTTTGACTCATATGATCATTTCATGGAACAACAGGGTAAAGAAACAAGTGAACTAATGCAATCAAATGCAATCAAAAGGTACCACAGAAATTCTAACTACTAATCGCTTAAAACTGAGCTCTAATATGTCCAGCAGGTAATATGCAGTGTCATAAAAATGAGTCTTTTGCTTAAATACAAGACCATACATTTTTTTTCAAGTCCATACATTTTGAAGTAGTAATTAAGAATTATCTAACAAAGGTAAAGTTCCAACTAAGCAATCTTTAAATTTCCTGAACCACATGTCCTTTTTTTTTTTTTTAAAGTTTTAGATTGGGAAAGAAGTGCCTTTAGGGCAATTGTACGCACCTACGTAATACAAAGAAGTCTTGTTACTTTACGACTCTGAATAGAGAGGCAGATTCAAATTGAAACTTCGGATATAATGGGCCTGAAGCCATTTTGAGAAATAAGGGGGAAGGACTGGTAGAACAGACTGACACGTAAATCCCGCCCCGAGGAAGGATTCCAACCCGGGATACCAGTTCTCCCTTACGTCTCTTCCTTGTAGGTGTAAACTTGAATGGTCCCGAAAGATTAATTGAGAAAGAGCACTCGAATGAGTCGTAAAGACTGCTTTGGAGACAGAACCCTATCCTTCCTTTGGCTTCTATGGACAGACCCTAGTCCATTCCCAAACTCATTATCAGAACCTTCCATACTACTGTATTTTACTACACGCGCTTGATCCCACGGAAGATGTTCATTCTCAGGAAAAGACAGTGGTAAATAAACTCCTTGGAGAAACGTGTGCTGCAGAAATGGCAGAAAGACCTAAAGCCATCTTTTTTCTGTAGCACGCGTTGGAGTTCTAAGTGGCTTAGAAACTAAGAACACAAAATCCAGTCCTAGCTATTACCAACGTGGGGAACCGTGAGTATCCTCTCATTCCTGAGCCCCGAAGGGTCCTTCTATCCTCTTCCTCGTGTGCGAAAGTAGCGGCCTACTCAGCCAGAGGCCAATTACCGTGAGCTGTCGGGATTCCGCCGCGCGGTCCAGACTTACCTGCCTGGCTCTCTGCAGCGCATCTTTGAAAGCATCATTAACTCCTCCGCCACCACCGCCGCCGCCTCCACCACCAGCTGAGCCAGAAGAGGGTGGAGGCACTGTTGAATAGTCCGCCATGCTTACAGTACAGTTGCCGCTACCGCTTCTTCGTAGAGACCTCTCAGCCAACTGCTAAGAAAGAAAGAAAATGGCGGCCGTCGAGGCTGTATCACATTCTTGTGCGACCATCGTGCCGTAAAGGGGCGGGTACTGAAAGAAGAAAATCTCGCGATGTTTTGAAGCAACGAGCTGGTGTAGGGGTGGACCTGGGGAAAAAAAAAAAAAGAGACAGAGTTATCGCGAGAGTCATAGTGACGATTTCGCGAGAATGGGATTTGTTTTGGCGCCTCCTCTCCGCGCGCTGTTGGTTTGCGTCTGCGTGGTTGCGCTTCTGTGGCGGTGTGGTGGGTAATACTGGCGCAGCGACTGCCCGAGTATCTCGAACGCCTGAAGTAAAGAAGTGGTAGTTTCTTACCGCTCGCCACCCAGGGAGGTAGTGTGTGTGTATTTTCCAGAGTTATTCTGTGTATTCTTGGGAAAGGGTGTGACGTCGGCGGGCGTTACGGCGACGCAACAGCTCGTGAGCGCCGCAAGCGGAGGGCACCTGGGAGAAGCGCGTCCCGGACATCGCGCGGTGATGCTACCGAAAACGTCCACCCCCTAGGGGCACCTCGGCTTGATTTTCAGGGTAGTAAAGTGTCCCTGTATTTTACTTACAGAGTGTCAGATTTGGGGGGTTTTGTCAGAAGTGGGGTTAAATTCAGGCTGGAGGCCTCTTAGCTAATTCTCGAACTGGTTTCGATGTGGGTGAGGCTGTAACAATATGACTGCCTTGAATTTTTTTTATTGTAAATGTGTTCCCAAAATTCAGTGTTAACTGGACTTAGTAGCCTAGTGTTGTGTGTCCATGGCCAGTTATTGAGGTCCTTGTATTTAATAGCATCCATTCCTTGGTCAAAATTGACTTTGTGGTTTTTTGTGAAGTTCCTCAGCCCCAGCCTGTGAGATTCAAATGTAATGTTCTGAACTGTCCTCCCAGGACTAGGTCATTTTTTGTATTTTCTCATACCTAATTCAATTAGCAGGTACTTTCAGAACCTGAGATGCTCGTGGGACGTAATCTTTTTAATTTTGTAGTAGTCCCAGAATCATTAGGAATCTTTAGAAGTCGATCACAGTGACTTTCCTTCCCCAAATTCTCACCTTTTTAAATAACAAGGAATAGGTTAAAGTGGACTTTTCCAACTTTGGCATTGTGTGTTGTGAATTAGATCTAAAAGAGTACTTTTCCCATTGCTTCCTTCAGAGGTGTGCACTTCCTGATAGCTCGAATTAATGTGTCCACCTACTCAAATAAGACAGATAAATATGCAGTAGATACCCATGGGCCATCATTTCCTCTCAGCTTTTCCCACTTTCTTATCACTTATAGCTTTATCTTGATTAGTATTTATGGTCCTTCCTTTAGATTTGGGGGGAATTTGTATTTGGGAAAGAGAGTAAGTTGGACTAGAGATTTAAGCATAAAAAACAAACATTGCAGTGTTGGGTGGTATGAAATGGAAACTTTCCATTTGTATTTTGAGAAAGTCTGTCCCACAAATAGTATCAGTAACTGTTAAATTTTACTGATTGGACTTCTCTACCAATCAATATGATCTTAACCATAGAATAACATAATTTACTTATAAATTCATGTATACCACAATTTTAGTTGTCTGTAGACATTGGAAATAAGCACCTCTATTTCTAGTTTGGTTTTGTTTTTTTTTAATTCCAGATTCTCCTGGAAATATGAGTGTTCTAGGGTGGGAACTGATTGGAGTCAGTCTAGATCAGGATTTCTCACTGTAGACAGGTTTTGCCAGGTAATTCTTTGTTCTGTAGTACATTGTATGTTTAGCAGCATCCTTGATCACTACCCATAGATGCCATTTAGCATACTTTAGCGATTGTGACAACTAAAAAATGTCGACAGACATTTCAAATATCCCCTGCCAGGCAGTATCATCCCTATGAAAACCACTGGTCGGCTTTGATTTCTATCCCTGTCTCTCCATCTGTCAGGAAGATCTATCATAGTTAGTCCCAGCGTTTATTCCAAATTTTATTCCTTTTGCCTCACTGTTTCCAAGTTACTCTCCCTCACTCTAGGACTGCTACAGTAGCCTGCTAGTTGTTTTTTCCCCCACTTCCACCCTTCCACCTTTACAATTAGCTTTTTAAAATTATGAATTTTTAAGCTTTTAATATGTATATGGCTTCAGAAGCAGCAAGGACCCATGCACTTGCTCTCTAGGAATATTTTCCATGGAATAATAGACTAGTGTTTTTGAAGTTCAAGGGTGCCTTTACCTGCTTGTATTAACAGTTCTTTCTTTATATAGCAGCTTGGATAACAAAAGAAATTAGATGTTCCTCACTTACATCTTTCTAATTGCACTTTAAATCCTATTTCCTGAAGTAGCTGCAGGATTCTGTATTAGCAGAACGCTGTCTAGAAACACCCCTCCCTCATTCCACTTCAGTTGTTTGGCCACTTAATTGTCCTAGATCTTTTCTGCCTCTGGGACTTTATCCTTGCTGCTTCCCCTACCTGGAGTGCTCTTACAGACCTTCATTAAGTTATGTTTCATCATTCAAGCCTCAGTACAGTTTATCTACATAGATGCTTACCTTGGGTAGTACCATTTGGCGATTACCATGTTCTCTTCGTAGCGTTTATTTGAAATTCTATGTGTTTACTTGCTTATTGTCTTTTTTTCCATGACAGTATAAACTGAAAAGCAAGGACCTTGTCTATCTCAGTCCTTTACATATTGTCTAAGCAGTCTCGATATTTTGTAAATAATCCACTTGTCACCTTGGCCAAATGATTTGGTTTGTATTTATATTTTTCATTTACATAATGATCATAATCTGACTTAATGTTTTCCAATGAGTTATCTCTGAACTCTTCGGAAACCATAAAGTACTATGCAAATGGAAATTGGTATTAATAGACATGTTGTTAGCCTCTAGTATTTCATCATCAGGAAAGGATAATCCTTGGTATTCCACTTATATAATTTTGTTGGATTGAACAGCTATGGTCAAATTTTAGTTTGGTAAAACCCAGGATTCGGCAATAGAGAATGATTGTGGGAAAACTAACCAGTGACTTTTTTAGGCTTCATGTGAGTGAGTTCTGATTCCACACAATCTCCTCAAAGCTATTGTATGCTTTGCTAGTTACTCTAGATAATTTCACTATAACTGATCAACTCAGACTCTTGTCTCAGTTTATTCTCCTTTGCATTGTATATCTCCAGAGTTAATGTAGCTAATCTAAAATTGGTTTCTTTTGCATTGAGAGATTGGCTAAACCACAGGAATTGTTTTTTATAGCTACACTTAGAGAAATTGGTACATTAGATTTCATTTGCAGGATGAAGCAGAAGTCTGTTTTTGTGCCTACGGAAGTCTAGTGGGGAGTATTTAGACTATGCTATTTAACAGAATAAAAAGAATAGTAAAGATAATAAACACTGATCTGGGAAATGTACTGACAAAGGTTCTTCATTTTATCTTTTGCTTTCCTGTTTACCACGTGTTAAATTATTATTTTTTAGTCAGCTTTTCACTATGAATTTGGTGAATCTGTGAAACACTAACAGAATAGTGATTGGTGAAAGACAGTCTATTCCGGCTTTTTCAACAGGCATTTTTGAATTGCAAAGTTGTACAGTTCTCCTTCCTCACCTTTATAAACTTATTACGTACCTCCTAACAATTACTAAGAACATACTTTTCAACTCTTCCATTTTACTGTTTTCCTGTTTAATTCCCATATTTTCCCTGAAAGTCTGTCTAGAAGTCTCAAATTTAGAGATTTTTATTTGTTCTTCTATATCATATTTTAATAATACCATAATATCATTTATTGTTTATGTGGATTCCCCACTAAATTATAATCTACATAACAGGGCTATGTCTCTTTTTTCTCCTCTCCGTGCATAGCACACTCTAAAAACACAAAAGTAACTAATAATAGGTAGTGCTATATACTTGGCACTCAGTTTTACATGTATTTCATTTCTTCTCACAATGATTTTATGAGAAGAGGTGCTATTAAAATTCCTATTTTGGTGGAGTAACAGATAGGTTAACTAACTTGCCCAGGGTCACAGGTTAGTGTTAGAGCTATGATTTGAACCCAGAAGGTCTGAGTTGGAAGAATGGAGGAATCTGTTTTTTTAAAAAGTAATACAATGCATATCTGTAATTTCTAGGTTATGGTTCACAACTTAGTTTTTCTTACTTGAATTTTTTAAAGATTTATTTATTTTTGCATACAAGCTGGGGTGCAGGCCAGAGGTGTGGGGTGGTGGGAGGGTTCACCAGAGAGAGAGTGGGGAGCGGAACAGGCCGATCGACCGAAATACACTGCTGAGGGGAGCAGCGGCAAGGCAGGAGAGGTCTGCTGCACCATGTGGGAATCTCCCTGGCAAGACTTATGTCAAAATTGTTTATGGGAAGGCGGCTTTTAGTATGAAGTGATAAAAATAAGTTACAAAATTTAAAGATCCTGTATATTGTAAAACTTGATGTTGTTTTCTTTTTTCCCCTCCACTCCCCAGAGGTTGTTTTCTGTATTGTTAATTGCATTGGCTGGATTGGTAATATGTTTTACTAAAGTAATGCTTTATGTTATGTGTGTATGTACATATATATTTGATGATGATGATTAATGTCATATTTTTCAAATACATTGTTTGGGAGTTCATGTGTAGTCCATATTGCTAAATAGATTGTAAGCCTTTTCATGGAAAGGATAGAATTAATTTTTTCTGTTTACCCGGATGCTGTTTGTACTGTGCTTAGGATTTCTCTGCAAAATATCAATAGCCCATCTGCCACAAGAAGCATATCAAGAGTTTTTAGATAGACTTTCCTGAGAATTTTGAGTAAAATTCTTTATAGCTTAATCTTTCAGAACAATTAATGCTTGAGACAAAATTTCTTTTTAAAACTAAGATAACTTTCTCTGCCCTTTAGAGGCCCTTTTAAGTGAAGGTGAAAGAAATACGGTGTAAGAGGACAGCCTAGCTAAAGTGCCATTCCAATGTGAAAGGAATCTTCAACTCTGATGAGAAAGAAATAGCCTTTCTTTATCATACAGAAGGCCTCTATTAGTATATATAGAGTACAGCAGTTTGTATCCAGTATGTAAGCAGAAATACAGAAAATTGAAGATCACTGCTTAGTGAGAAATACTTAATGAATTGCCTAGCCCTACTGGTAAACCATAACACTTCCAGCTTCTTACTGCTTTAGGGATCTAAAGTAATCAATCCCTAAAGTCTGGGACTCCCAAAAGCATTTTTTTTCAAAAAAACCCCTGCCATTTACTACCCAGTTCTTGAATGATTTTAGCTAATTCTGTAGTGCAATTTATAGCATGCAGCATGGACTGTTTGTGTATGGGCAAATGTGTGTGTGTTGTGTGTGTGTACAAATTTGTCATAATTTACTTTAAAGTGGTCCTGTAAGTTTTCCCAAATGTTATTTTTAAACTTGTGTCTACAACTACATCTAAGACTCATCTTACATGTTGTTTCAAAACAAAAATGTCTAAAATAAATCACATCTACTGTTTTTATTTATTTTATGATCACAAGAATGTCTCTTTTTTCATTCCCTGTCTGCATCATGTACTTATCAGTACCTTTCACTTCTCTTTATCATTTTCATTAAATTTTTAGCCAAATAAAGATCCACATGAAAAATTGTTCTGATGAACTTAACCTAAGTAATCAGTGTCTTTTCCAGTGATCTTTTATATAACTCAGTGGTTACTTTGGTTATACGAAGCTTTTTAAAAATATGAAAGTTGAGCCTTAAAGTGCAGCCAAAACTTGAGAACCATTGAGATATAACTGAAATCTACATGCCCTGTCAGGCTTTTGCTTATTTTTAATGCCTTACAGTTTTGTTCTCTAGTTGCTACAGGCATGAAGTCTTGAGAACTTAAGGTTTAGGAACATTTTTATTTTTGAGCCCTGTTAACTTTTTGTTGTAGACTAAGGTAGTATTTCCTAAAAAGTGCCACCAGCATCTTCTGGGTAACTTTTAAAAATGTGGCTACTTGAGGTCCACTTGTACCTGTTGAATGTTTTAGGAATCTACATTTTTAAAAAGTAAGCATCATAATCATTCTTATGCTCATCAAACTATCTTTCACACAAGAAGTGATAAATGCAGAGTTTAGTAGATTTTATTTCCCTAGGTAGGTAAGTAAATGTTCTGAATATAGAGATCTTATCCTCTCCTCTTTCCCCTCAGTATAAAAGGGCCGGCCAAGAACTGGATCTTACTCTGGATTCCTCAGAATAACTTAGTGTTTTTATATTGCTAAAAGCTTAATAAATATTAAATATTATCCTTAACCATGTCCCTGCAAAGGTAGAGGTCAGCAAATTGTTAACTGGTTATGATATTGGTGGACCTCTCAGGCTGGATGGCACTGACTGGGTAGCCTCACTCAAACTATTCTTAGAATATCAGACTTTGTAACATTTTGACAATCATCTACTCCATTTCTTTCATTTTATGGTAGAGGAAATTGACCCAGATTGCTTGAATGCCATCTACACAGTGACAACTGTAGAGTCAGGACTAGATTGCTAATACAATGTTCTGTATTTCATGAAATAATTTCTCTGTGAAGCAGCAGTGATTGGGTTAAATTTCAGGTGTAGGTTTTCTGCTGCTTAAATACGAGGAGCTGAATCTCTGCAGAACCAAAATCAGCTTGATTTTTATAATCAAGACATCTGTGTTTACTTCTTGAACTATATTATTAGAAGATCTTCACCAACAATATTCTTAACTAAAGATAGGTGGATATGAGATGTAAAACTCACTTGGTATACAGTTGTTTTTTAGTGGAACTTTGCTTCTCTGTCTTGACATTTCCATGATTCTATTTATAGCAGTGATCTCTGTGGAATTTGCCTTCTAATTCTGTTTGTTCTTTTATGTTGCTTCATATTAGCTGATATTCTCAGTTCATTTTTTAAAAAATGTATTTGAAAAGACAGCGAAAGATATTTTCAAAGCTGCTGAAATTACTATTTTCCTATGACTTAACACCATTGCAACAGATTATCTAATTGTACCTAATGCTCCAAATACTAATTTTCCAAGATAGAATTGCAGTTTATGTCTTAAATTTAAAAGCATATGAAATCTACAGTACATTCCTCATTTTCGGGATAGATACTTTTAGATTCTTACCAAATTGGCTCCTTGACTTTTTGTTGTAAGTGAAGATAAAGAGATTTTAGTTAAAAGCCTTTAAAGTGTAAAGTGCTTATGGGCAGGAACTATCTAATTTTCCTTTGAGATTAACATACTACCTGACATCTAGTAGGTACTTACTAATTTATACTTTATTCATTCAATTCAGTAAAAGTGTGGGGCATTGTTCTAAGTGCTGTGCATACAGCAAACAAAATAGGCAAATATCCTACCCTCAAGGAGCTTATTCTTGTGTGTGAAATGTTGAATGAAACATCACTTTGTGAAGATTCCATGTGTTTTCAGGCTGTTATTTGCATTAATCTGAAAAAGAATAGTCTCCAGTTCACTAATCAATGAGGAGTTAGAATGGGAGGAACTTAATGATCAGAGCATTCATTCAACATTTATTTTTAAAGTTTTGTTTATTTATGCATACAAGCTGGGGTGCAGGCCAGAAGTGTGGGGTGGTGAGACAGTTCTCCAGAGACAGAGTGGGGAGCAGAACAGGCCAACTGACCAAAATACACTGCTGAGGGGAGCAGCGGATGAGGCAGTAGAGGTCTGCTGCGCCATGTGGAAATCTCAGCCAGGCATTGAACTCTCACTGCAGCTGCGGGCAGCTCCGCAGCGCTGAGCTTAACCTGTTGTGCCACCAGGGAGGCCCGTTCATTCAACATTTATATCCTAGTCTGTGTTACCTGAACTAATCATATAAAGGCTAGTCACTGCGGTCCTGATTATCATTCCATTCTTGTGTTCTGTTTGTAGCCCTGAGTATAGATTTCAGCTGATAGCCAGGCCACAACCAGGAACTTCATCTCAAGACAGATGCCACTAAGTACTTGATTGCTGGTTCAAAACTCCATACACACCAAAGTTCTAGTTGTTTACTCGTTCATTGTTTGTTTACGCCAGCATCTCTGTTCCACAGGGTACTTTATCTGTTTTAGTCACCACTCTATCCCAAATACTTAAAATAATGTGTCAGACATAGTAAATATCAATAATTCAATCCTTGACCACTCAAAATTAAGTTTCCTGCCTACTTAGTGCCATAGTTTACATCTTATTTTAATCCAGACCACTCAGTGAAAATCTTCAATTCTGATATTCTCTAAAGAGATCTCATCACTTGAGCTTATTTATTGATTTCTCCTATTTTTTTCTTCTACTATTTTGGTACTTCCTTTTTCTCTTAAATCCATTCTCGGCTTTTGCCAAGAATTTTCTACTCTCATGCCCCTTTATATTTTGGTTGTGTCTATAACAACTCTGAACACTTCAAATAGACTTTGGAGCTTGATCGAGGTTCAGTTAATTTCCTACCTAAGTGCCAATTTAACCTTGGCCAAGTTTTACTTTTTTTTTTTTTGAGTGAATTTACTCTTTGATGCTCTTAAGCATTGCTATGAGATTGTTGAAACTGTATATTGACCATCAGTAATGAAGACTCTTAACTAATAACCAAAAATCCAGCTATAGAGTGAGTGTAGGGCTAGTTTTAGCAGCTAAAAAATACAGGAGGTACCATCTTTTCCCTCTGCTATCCTCAGCATGTGGCAGTGCCCCTATAACAAATGCCACAGTTACTCTTGTTATATGTGTTCTTAATTATAAAAGTGGAAGAAGGTATGTTTTTAAAATCAAGGAAGACTTTCTATGACCTTTCCCTGGACCCCAGTCAGACTAACCTTGTGTTGACTACAACTGAATCACAGGCTTACTCTATCAATTATACTTGATTTTGAATAATTAAGTTTCTTCTCCTAAAGCTAAGCTAAGATATCCCTATCTTCTCAATTGTTACAGTCTACCAGTAGTATATGGGTATTATTACTACTGCATTTGTGAATCTTAGGATTCTATCCTTGAACTTTTTCTACTACAATCACTAGTAATTTGTGTTCTCATGGTTTTATTTATTTTTTATTTTTTAAAGATTTATTTATTTATACATACAAGCTGGGGTACAGGCCAGAGGCATGGGGCGGCGAGAGGGTTCACCAGAGACAGAGTGGGGAGCAGAACAGGCAGATCAGAAATACACTACTGAGGGGAGCAGTGGGCTAGGCAGGAGAGGTCTGCCGCACCATGTGGGATTCTCCCGGGCTGGGTATCGAACTCGCATCGCGGGCTGCCAACAGCTCCAAGGTGCAACGCTCAACCGCTGCGCCACCAGGGAGGCCCTGTTCTCTTGGTTTTAAAGACTACCTCTACTCTCATTTTTTAAAGTTGGGAATACCAGACTGATATATTTAACTACCTGTTAGACA
This sequence comes from Scalopus aquaticus, assembly GCA_004024925.1. Taxonomy (NCBI): domain Eukaryota; kingdom Metazoa; phylum Chordata; class Mammalia; order Eulipotyphla; family Talpidae; genus Scalopus; species Scalopus aquaticus. Next base: position 28,717 of record PVIJ01003166.1, read on the forward strand.
TTACCACTTATAAATTGAATAGAATCTTAAACTTACTATGTCCTGTACTCAACTTCCCAAATCCCCCTCCAGCTCTCTTCCTATTTTAGTAAATAGCAGTTTTTTCAGTTTGCTGAAGCTGAAAAACCTTGGAGTCATTTTTTCTCATGTCTCACTACTAATTCATCAAACCCTAGTCACTGTACCTTTAAAATACCACCTCTATTACCATATCATGGTACACAACATCTGAATTACTGTCATATGTTCTTACTGATCTTCCACTCTTGCCCTCCATCTTGCTCCACTCCATTCTTAACATAGAAGCCAAAGAGATCCTTTCATATTTTCACTTTGCAATGGCTTCTCACCTTCCCCCAATACAAGTCTGTAGTGGCTTAGAAGGCTCCACATCATGCAGCTACATATTTCTAGTCGACCACCCAACCCCTTTACCACCTCTACAACATCTTTCTGACTCAGCCACACCTCAAAGATGCCTAACATTTCCTCACCTCTAGGCATTTGTACTTCTATGTGTATGTTGTATCCCTACATATATACATAACTCTCCCCATCTTTTCTCCTACAAATGATTATTGGTAGTGTGTCATTTTCTCAGTGAAGCCATATCTAACCATACTATCTAAAATTTTAATTTCATTTCCCTTTCCTCCTTTATTTAGCACCTACCACCATCTGACATTTCATTTGGTACTTTAAAAAGTTTTGTAAATTATATCTCTACCCCATTAGAATGTAAAATAACACGAGGCAGGGATTTTTGTTGATACTATATCCCCAGGATGTATTTTTTTAGATAAATTCGGTGGTATATGAAAGGTCCTTAAAAAGAAGTTTGAAGAAATGAATGAAATGAATATCCATCATGATTTCAACTGGAACTTCTGAGGTTTAGTAATCCTTGTTTCTGATCCGTTTCCTTCTTATTTCCCATAATTGGCCTACACCCCAGCTCTTGTATGCATAAATAAATCTCTTAAAATAATTTTGACTGATCATAATTTAAAATATCAGTAGTAGCTCATCATTCGCTGATTATGTAATTTCTAATATGTCCATTAAGAATTATTGATAATTCTGAAATCAGTGCTTTCCCAATTATTTGCAGATATGTGCAAAGAGCAGGAAAAAAAAATTGAGTCCAATATTCCCAGCTAAGTCCTAAGAAAGTAGTTCTTAGTCTTATTTTTTTTTTTAAGATTTATTTTTTATTTATACATACAAGCTGGGGTACAGGCCAGAGGCATGGGGCAGCGAGAGGGTTCACCAGAGACAGAGCAGGTAGCAGAACAGGCAGATCAGAAATACACTGCTAAGGGGAGCAGCGGGCAAGGCAGAAGAGGTGTGCCGCGCCATGTGGCCGGGCGTCGAACTCGCGTCGCCGCTGCCGACAGCTCCACAGCGCAGCGCTTAACCGCTGCGCCACCAGGGAGGCCCAGTTCTTTAGTCTTATTTCATCTCTCATATTGTAGATAAGTCTACTTATCTACTTATGGTCTACTTAGTGCATTTTTAAAATTTTTGTACTTTTTGTTGGTGATTTCACTCTTTAAAGAAATGTTTTAGCATCATGCTGAAGTGCTGCAGAATTCTTAAGCACAAGAAGGTGATGATACATCTTACAGAAAAAATACATGTGTTTGATAAGCTTCATTTAGGCATGAATTCCAGTGCTACTGATCATGAGATCAATGCCTTTAAAGAAAAACATAAAGCAAGGTTATGTAGTGATGAGATGACTTAGCTGCAGTTCCTTTACTGTCAGTGATTCAGTACTTGCTAATTCAGCATCTCTGGCAACTTTATGGAATGTAACTATGGCAAATGATGAGAGTCAACTAATTTCAGGGTAAATTGATTTTGGGAAACAGCCAAAGTCATTTATGGCCAAAGAGTCCTGAGATGGTCAAACAAGACAATCTAGAGGTCAATTATCAGAGTCTTTTCTCAATCTTTTAAAACACATGCCAGCCTTTAGTTTATCAACCTAAATTTTCTAATACAGTCCTCTTAGCAGATATTCCCAGTTGAGAATCAGGAGTTTTATTACTATCAGTTAGGCTGATATTTTATTATGAAAAAATTGAGTGTTTTTAGTGAAAATTGGTTTTTTAAAAAGCTTGCTAGATAGAATAAAATTCTGTTATATCGAAAAACAATTTTTGTTACAGGCCAGACTAAATTTCTAGACTTTGTGGGCCATACAGTTTCTCAACAGGCTACTAAATGGCAAAGCAGCATTAGATAATAGATACTCTTTTATATGTCTATATTATAAACTCCTTAAGGGCAGAAATCAAGTCTTATACCTTACCTTTATGGCACATTGCTACCATAGTAGGGTCTTAATAACTGTTGCCTCAATTTGCTTTTTAGGCTAATAATAATAATAAGGGGCCTCCCTAGTGGCGCATCGGGTTAAGTCTCAGCCTCTGAAGATGTCCACAGCTGATGCAGCATGATTTCGATCCCCAGCCAGGGAGATTCCCACATGGCGCAGCAGACCTCTCCTGCCTCACCCACTGCTCCCCTCAGAGTGTACTTCAGTCAGTCCTCCTGCTCTGCTCCCTACTCTGTCTCTGGTGAATCCTCTCACCACCCCACATCTCTGGCCTACACCCCAGTTCTTGTGTGCATAAATAAATAAATCTTAAAAAAAATTCCTCCCTTTAAAAAAATAATTAAAAAGCCTGTATCTTAAAATATTGAAAGCCTAATCATAAACCCATTTAAAATTAAATTATCCTAGGGCCTTCCTGGTGGCGCAGTGGTTAAGCGCTATGCTGTGGAACTGTCAGCAGCGTCGATGAGAGTTCGACACCCGGCCAGGGAGATTCCCACATGGTGCTGCAGACCTCTCCTGCCTCACCCGCTGCTCCCCTCAGCAGTGTACTTCTCTCTATCTGCCTGTTCTGCTCCCCGCTCTGTCTCTGGTGAAATTTCTCGCCACCCCATGCCTCTGACCTGTACACCAGCTTGTATGCATAAATAAACCTTTATAAAAAAAAATAGGATTTCTAGGATAATTTAATTTTTTTATCTTTAAATTAAATTATCCTAGAAATCCTATTTTTTTTTGCCTCTTATCTATAAATGTTCTTTAGGAAATTACAGTAGTTTAGTCTCATTGGATTTGGAATTATAGGCAGTGTCCTAATTTTTATGCATATTTTTATGCATGTCTTAATACTTGAGATACTTAAACTTTCATAAGGTACAATAAAGTCTTTGAATCATAGGTAAGTTCACAGTAGAAGTAGTTTAGTTATGAATTCATGGATGCAATCCATTTTAAATATAATTCATAGCTAAGGTTCAGTACAGATATAAATTCAAAGAAATCCTTTTTTGATTGTAAACAGTTGGAAAACTAAATAAACTTGCTGAATATTTGCTAGATAACTTACTAGATATGGCAGTTTTGGCTAAGAACCTAAGTTTCAGTGTAATAACTTAGCCTATTCTTTCCTGCTTTGCCTCTTAAGAGCAGACCTTTTTTTCTGCGTATTTGCTTCCTCTGTAGTGCTCCTAGTTGCATTTTGACACACACTGCTGCCTTCCTCTGCCAGCCAATTAAGATTTCCATGATTCTGATGTTCTCTCTGGCTATTTGAGTAGAGAACTTTAGAAGAGGATAAAGTAAAAAAAAAAAAATCATATTTTTAATTTCCTAGTGTTGCTTTTGCCTTCAACATTGTGAAAGTACATACTGAGTGAAAATGTGTAAATAGAGCCACTCCCATTACTTGAAACATGTATCATCAAAAATCCTCATAAGCGGGCCTCCCTGGTGGCGCAGTGGTTGAGCACTGCGCTGTGGAGCTGTCAGCAGTGACGCGAGTTCGATGCCTGGCCGGGGAGGGTCCCACATGGTGAGGCAGACCTCTCCTGCCTCACCAGCTGCTCCCCTCAGCAGTGTATTTCTTTTTTTTTTTAAAGACATGGAGGAATTTTTTTTTTTTAAGATTTATTTTTTATTTATACATACAAGCTGGGGTACAGGCCAGAGGCGTGGGGCAGCGAGAGGGTTCACCCGAGACAGAGCGGGTAGCAGAACAGGCAGATCAGAAGTACACTGCTGAGGGGAGCAGCGGGCAAGGCAGGAGAGGTCTGCCGCGCCATGTGGGATTCTCCCTGGCTGGGCGTCGTCGAACTTGCGTCGCAGCTGCCGACAGCTCCACAGCACAGCGTCCCAACCACTGTGCCACCAGGGAGGCCCAGCAGTGTATTTCTGATCTGCCTGTTCTGCTACCCGCTCTGTCTCTGGTGAACCCTCTCGCCGCCCCATGCCTCTGGCCTGTGCCCCAGCTTGTATGTATAAATAAATCTTAAAAAAAAAAAATAAAAAAATAAAAAGCAATTTGTCAGTTATCCAAATGCTTAAAAAAAATCCTCATAAAGCATCTTTTTTTTAGATAAAACAATAGAATGCTGTTTTATTTTTCAATTTGAGGTATAACTGAAAAGTGAAATTGTTAAGATATTAACAGATTGTATGATCATAACAATGTTATGTTTTAATTCAAATAAGCATTGTGAAAGATCCTTCCCCTCTAGTTAATTAACACGTTCATCACCTCCCATATTTATCTTTTTTAAAACTATGGAATACTTTATGAATTTGCATATGATCCTTTCACAGGAGCTATGCTAATTTTATTCCAGTTTTAGTGTGCTCACTGCTAAAGTGAACACAGCAGTATTACTTTATAAGTAAAAATAAGCTTTTTTTAGATTTTATCTTTAAGATTTTGCTTCTAAATGTGTAAGTTCATAGGTTGAGGATCTGAAAAATTGCAGCACTGGTGATTAGAAGAAACCTCTAGATCTATACTGTCTACTGCAATAGTTACTGCTACGTGAAGCTATTAAGTCCCTGAATGTGACTGTCTGCATTAAGGTACTGTGTAAGAATCAAACTCACATTGCATTCTGAAGGCTTAATACAAGAAAAAGAAGTAAAGTAGCTTATTGATAAATTTTATGTTGATTACCTATTCCAATGATAATATTGGGTTTATTGGGTTAAATAAAGTACATTAGTAAAATTAATTTCATGTGTTTCTTTTTACTTTTTTTTAAAAAAAGATTTATGTATTTATGCATACAAGCTGGGGTGTAGGCCAGAGGTGTGAGGGGGAATGTGAGAGGATTCACCAGAGACAGTGGGGAGCAGAACAGGCAGACTGACTGAAATTCACTGCTGTGGGGAGCAGTGGGCTAGGCAGGAGAGGTCTCCTGTGCCATGTGGGTGGGTATCAAACTCTGCTTCAGTGGCTGCGACTTAACCCAATGCGCCACCAGGGAGGCCCCCTTTTTACCTTTTAAAAAATGTGAATTCTAGACATGTTTAAATTACTTGTTAGTTGCATTTGCAGCTCACTTTATATTTCTCTTGAACTGTGTTGCTCTAGATTAAATGATCTTGCAATATAGTCAAAGTGTTATAATCAAATACCAGTCTATCAAGATCCATTTAAAATTGGATTTAGTTTCTTTTGACTGACTCAATATTGTAAAAGTAGTGTGGAAAACACTTTAACTGATTCCAAAATGCTAGGAAAGTACAGATTAGGTCACTATACATTTACTATTCCTCTAGTAAACCTACAGACTTGTTATGAAAGAGGGTAAGGGCAAACTGTTCTGGGCTATTTTATGAGGATACATTTAAATCTTACCACAGTTAGAATAAATCAGTTCTATACTCAAAAAATGTTTTTTTAAAAAACCTAAAATATTTTTGATCCCTGGGTGTCCCTTGGTAACTTTAGTAAAATTTTATAAACTTCTTAAAGCTATTTTATTTTTTAAGGCATGTTCTTTAATTTTTTAAAATTTCATTTTGAATCTCTTGTGAAGTCCACTAAACCAATAAAATAAATTTATATTCTATTATTTTGCATTGTGCAGAGAAAATATAAAATCAAGCACTGACACAGCACCAAAACTTGAAAACTTTGGGCATTACTAGTATATATAACTAAGTAATAGCAGTACTAGAAAATTTAGATGGTATAAAAATAGTTAAAGGAAAAATGTCCAGTGGAACTCTTCTTCCTAGCTACCTTTTAGGTTAGTGTGACATCTTACTGGTGCTCTGGAAGTTAAAAATACTTTGTTAAGAATGTTTTACCAGGGAGAGGGAAGAAGTGAGAATAGGAAAAGAGGACCCAGTGGGCGATGGTAAAGAGATAACGGTGCTTTGGTGGTGGGTGTGATGTGGTAGTAATACATCTGAGGTGTAAACCTATTCTAAAACAAACATTCCTGTAAACAAATGTTACCTCAATTAAAAAAATGTTATACTAGAACCAGAAAAAGTAACTTCACTATAGCTTTAAAATAAATTGCCATTTCAGAAATGAGGCAAGTTTTAAAAAGTTTTTTTCCAAGACTTAACTATTTAGATTAGCACTTTTTAAAGTCCATGAAGGAGCAGTCTTTAAGTAAAATACGACTTTCAGAACTTTCAACAATCTGACCATAACTCTGTTGTCAACTTCCTAAGGTGAGCCTTCATAAACTCTATACTCTTATTCTGATCAGTCTTTACTGTATCAAATACATTTTACATTCTTTTGCATCTGAACTTTGTTCTCAGTCCAAATCATAAACATCCCATTTCCTAATTTCTGTATTTCAAGCCCCTTCTCACATTTTCCTTTTAAAAAGCCTCTCCCGTTCCCATCACTCCAGCCCAAGATGAGTATATATGTATCTAAGTACATATCTATGAGTACATATATAACATATACATAATTTTATATAGTATTTTACTTTCACACGTCTTTATGTCAATCTAATGAGGTAGATGATGTCATCCATTTTATAGAAATAAGAGAATTGAGGCTTAGAGAAATAGGATTTTTTCTAGAATCTATGTAAACACTAAGTTGCAAAGGTAAGAGTACTGGAATCAAATTCTCTAGTTCCGGGTTTTATGCTCTTTCCTCTATGCCATGATGGTCCCTTAATTTCTATTCTGGTTATATAACACTTTTTTGTCCAACTCTCTGCATCAAACTATTTAATTGCTAGCACATTTGTTCATGAGGAAAGAATAAATAGAAAATCTGTCTACATTTCTTCTTAACAGTAGAATTAAAGAGGTCTTTTTCATACCTTTGAAAAAGTGTGATATCTAGACTTTTTTTTCCTCTAGCCAAAATAACTACCTTCTTTAGTGCCAAATTTCGAGCATAATTTTAAAAGCAGAGTTAAACAGAGAGTTGTTCCCTTTAGCTACCCTGGCCTAAAGGAGCTCCTCTCTATGGATTTCTTTTTTTGTTGTTTTGTTTTTTTAAAGATTTATTTATTTATGCACACAAGCTGGGGTACAGGCCAGAGGCGTGGGTCAGCGAGAGGGTTCACCAGAGACAGAGTGGGCAGCAGAACAGGCAGATCAGAAATACGCTGCTGAGGGGAGCAGCGGGTGAGGCAGGAGAGGTCTGCTGTGCCATGTGGGAATCTCCCCGGCTGGGTGTCGAACTCGCGTCTGGTCTGGCGACAGCTCCACAGCTCAGCTCTTAACCGCTGCGCCACCGGGGAGGCCCCTCTCTATGGATTTCTGTCTTACATTTAAAAATGTTCTCTAATATACTTTAAATTGTCTGAGATTATATAATTTCTTTATTAATGTGTTTATTGATTGTTTTCTCTCCAGAATAGAAGTTGAATGAGGGTAAGGATATTACCTATCTAGTTTACAGCATGTTTTAAATATTTGCTGAATTATTGAGACACTTTTAATGGTAAATATTCACTATGATAATAGCCATCTTTTAATTCAAGTTTTGTAGTACCATCAAATACTGTATATGTGCACTCAAGTGCTATTGACTGCCTATTCCAAATACAATCCAAATAACTAATTACCTAATGAAGGACACTTACTGTTAAGAAAAACAAGATTTCTAGAACAATTTAATCTTAAATACGTGGGGTTTTTGTGTGTTAAAGACACTTGCCTATAATGGAGTAAGAAATTAATCTCTTCATTTTTTCCCACAAGCGATAAAGAGGCATGACAAGAATTTTAAGTATTGTAATGTATGCTTAAAGTCTAAAGCCTTTCCATAGAAATGAGAATTTAGAGTGCCAAACTTAAAACCAAGCAATTCCTATAGGAAATACATGAAAAAAAAAATGTCTTAGTGTTTGAATGCTTTTTAGGAAAGTATAACAATGAACTGTAAGATTTATCTAATTATTAAATGGTCAATAGTTTGATTTTATGTAATAACTTAGATGTTATCTAAAAAGCAGGTCAAATATTAGACAGTCTAGTACACCTTAAGTTTACATTAATATTGTAACAATGTCTATTGTTAGGAATATCATAACTGTTGATTGCAGTTATCATAAAGCTCTTTGAAATCTTATCACTAGTTTCAGTATGTGTGTACCTATTTAGAGATTACATAGGGAAAAGTATATGAAGTATTTGATAAACTGTGAAGTATTTTATAAATATTACGGGAGGTACAAAACGATCTTTTAACACCAGGTCTAAAATGATTTCAGAAGATGCCTTGAGTTCTTTAAGGTGATTCTAGACCATATATTCAGTAAAATCCCCCAATTAAAGAGAGGTGACTTTCCAATAGACCTTTAGCTAGTGGGAAAATAGTTTGTATAGCTAAAAATGATGAAAATGATTTATATGTACGTGTCAGTATATAAATTTTAGCACTTTCATGTATAATACCTGATTCTTATGATAACCTTTATGAGTTAGGGATTCTGAGAAATTAAATGATTTGCCTAAATTACTCACCTACTCACCTCTTTAGATATTTGTAGACCCTTTATGCTAGTCCATTAGTAGGAATTAAAGATTTAGTGATAAACAGTAATTTCCCCTAGCTATTTTAAATTAATTTAGTATGATTGAGCTATATGAAGTAGCAACAGAAATTAAGGCTAGAAAAAACTTCTGACTCTAAAATCAAACAAATATTTTAAGAATATAACATTGTGCTTTTTACATTCATTTAAAATTTTTAAATAGACAATTTTTAAGAGAAATTTTAGGTTCACAGCAAATTAATGGAAGATAGAGATTTTCCATATATCTCTTTCTCCCCCACTTGCATAACTTCCTCCATTATCAACATTTACAACCAGATGAAATATTTATTTATAATTGATGAACCTATACTGATAGAACATTTCATCTAGCGTCCTTAATTTACATTAGGGTTCACTCATAGAGTTGTACATTCTGTAGGTTTGGACATGTGTAATGACATAAAAGCTCTCCATTTTACATCAGAAAGAGTAGTTTCCTTGCCCTAAAAATCCTCTGTAATCACCTATTTATCCTTTCCTTCCCACTAACCCCTGGCAAACACTGAATATTTTACTATTTGCAGTTTTCCTTTTCAGAATGTCATGTAATTGGAATCATACATTATGTAACCTGCCAGACTGGCTTCTTTCACATAGTAAAGTACATTTAAGTTTACTTCCTTTCTTTTTTGTGGTTTGATAGCTTATTTCTTTTTTGTGCTAAATAATGTCCTTTGAATGCACCAGTTTATCCATTCACCTACTGAAGTACATCTTTTCTCTCTTATTTCTTTGAAAAACGTCTCTATCACACCTCTCCCTCCCTCCCCCTTCTAGAATACCCATTATCCTTATTTTGTCTTCCTTATGGAGTCTGATCATTTCTGACATCTTATTTTTCACATCTTATTTTTCTCTCTTCTTTCACCTGGGTCTTTTGTGTATTACTGTCTGAGGTTACTCGATCCTTCATTTGGTCTATTCTGCTTCCATAGCTTTCTCTCCGATTCTTGATCTCCTAGAGCTCCCTACATCTTGAATCTCTCTTAGTTATTTAAACCTTCTATTTCTACATTCTGCACTTTTATTTTTGAGCTCATTAATGTTTTTCTGAATTTTGTTGTTTTTCTTTGATTAACTTATATTCATCCTCTTGTGTCACTTTGACTTGCCTTTCTGTATTGTCTATTTCTTTAAGTTTCTTTATTATAGCAATTTTGACCTCCAGTAGGGTTTTATTATCTTCCATGTTTTTGTATTTGTATTCTGGAGAATTTTCTTCTCTTTCTCTTTTTTTCCTTCCTTGTGATGTCATATTCTCTTGAGGTCTCCAGTTGTCCTGTGTTACATTTTGTCTATTCATTTTGCTACTTGAAGTTTCCTGATTTTGTTTTTTAATGTCTGTAGCAGTATCTTACAGGGCAGTAACTTACTTTCCTCCCAGGTCGTGTTGTTGTTTGCTTAAATAGATATTTTTGACTTTTGCTGGCTCATGTAGGTACTCAGACCTGGTTTGCAGTTTATGAGTCAGCAGGGCAGAGGGGGTGGACTCAAGGCATCCATCTATCCTTTATTAGCAGTCCCAGGGGGTGGGAGAAGGGAAATACAGACCAGAGTGCCCGCTCTGCTCTTATCTTTACTGAGGACCCAGACTGTTTGGAGCACCCATCTTCTGCTTAGTTTTCCCAGTGTTCCAGGGTATGTACCTCTTTCCTGGGGCCCCTAGCTGAGTCAACAACCCTGTTATCTGTCTCCTGCCCCAGATCACAACTTCGAGGCTCTTCTCTCTACCTATCTGTTTGATGAAGTATGAATCTTTTCAGTGTTACCTCTGTTGAAATCTCACCATTCTCCCATGTACACAGGGTCCTCGAGTCCCAGTGCACTCTTGGTGCAGTCCCTATGATTGTTAGATGTTACTCTTGGTTGTGAACCTGGAAGCCTCCTGTTGCCATCCTGGTAAATTTCAGTTCTCTTTACTACTCTGAGAGCCACTTTCTCTGGCATTACTGCTGCTGTTTGTGACAGCTATCTCTGTAGACTAGTTATTTTTCTCTTTTCCTTTAGCCTTTATGCAGAAGTTTAACATACTGTTCTTAAAAAGAGTTATAGCATTCTAATCCTATCACCTTAAATCAGAATTTTGTGTACTGTTGACTTTTCATTTCAATTTGAATAGCTCCTCTCAATGTGTTAGTTAGGTCTGGTGGTAGTGAACTCCCACAGCTCTTACTCATGTAGAGAAACTTATTTCTCCTTCATACATGAAGGATAACTTTGCCAGATAGAATATTCGTAATTGGAAGTTTTTATCTGCCAATATTTTGAATGCCATTTCACTCCCTCCTAACCTGTAAAGTTTATGCTGAGATATCTGCTGATAACCTAATTTTTGGGGCTAACTAGGTTACCATCTTTTTTTCACCTGGATTCTTTTTAAAAATTCTTTATAATTGAATTGACATTCTAATAGAAAGTGTCTTAGTGAAGGTCTTTTTTATGTTGCAATAAGAAGTTGTTTTGATAGCTCTGTGGACTTGTATGTCTAGTTTCTTCCCTGAGTTTGGGAAATTCTCCCATTATTTCTTTCAATACATTTTCTGCTTTCTCCATTATTCTTATGTTGGATTTTCTAATCAGTCAGATAATTTTCATAAGATTTCTTCACTTTTTCAAAATCTTAGTTCTTGGTCCTCTTCCACCTGAATCATTTCTATACTTCTTTTCTTAAGCTTGCTAATTCTCCCATATGATCTGCTCTATTTCCAATATATTTTCCATCTCATTTGTTTAGTTCTTCATTCCATAATTTCTGTTTGTTTCTTTTTTAGAATTTCAATCTCTTTGATAAATTACTGCTATAATTCATTTTATTCTTGAGATCACTGTGTTGCTTTTCTGAGTTTTCTTGTAACTCATTGAATTCTTCATATCAACACATTTAAGTTCTTTATCAGTTAGAATTCAGTCTCCTTGTGTTTCTAGGCTTGGTTTCTTTTTGTGATACCATACTACCATGATTTTTTTCATGGTGTTCTTTTAAGTGTGCCTCTGTTGTTTCTTTTGAAGTGGTGAACATCTTTCTGACTCGGGGAGGTTTTATTTACTTTGTTGTTTCTACCGGTTCAACAGGTTGGTATATAAGGACTCTTCTTTCCATAAGGTGGCACTACAGGACAAGTTTTTGGTTTCTCTTAACCAGTGATTGCTTTGGGTATGCCCACTGGGGCATACTCAAGGTGGGGAGACGAGGTGCCAGAGGTCCATGGGTGGTCTTGTTGCCTCTGAGGCATACAGCAATAGAAGCTTTCCTTCAGTTCTCTATGTCTTCCAACTTCCTTTACTTTCTCTTCTCCAGTTACTGTAGTCTCTCATCTGAGAGAACAAACAACTGGTCCCTCCAGCAGCAGTCCATGTGATGGGGCAGGTCTTCTGCCTTCACCCTCCACCGTCTCAGCCAGAAAGCTCAATACTGATTGGCTGCCAAACTGATCACCCCCTCTTCTGTGATCACTGCCTCTGCCAGACTGGCCACCATTTCCTTACTCTTCTGTCTCCTCATAGTGCAATCCATATATTTTGGTGTTTATGAATAAATAGATCTCTTGAGTGTCCTGGTATGCTGTGCAGAAGTCCTTTTTTTCTTCTTCCAGTGATGGCTGTCCAGTTAGTTGTAAATCACAGGGTAAAGAAAAAAGTAGACTCATGCCACCATGATAGTGGTGTTACTCCTTTAAAAATTTTGGGTAACAGTTTCTCATTAGATATGTCTTGAAATATTTTCTCCCAATTTGTAGCTTGTCATTTCATTCTTTTGACAGTGTCTTTCTCAGAAGAAAAATGTAATTTTAATGAAGTCCCAATTTATCAACTCCTTCATAAATTGTGCCTTTCATATAGCTTTTAAAATATTGCACTGGGTTTGGAATAAGTGTATGAGTGAATGAATAAATGAATGAATGGATAAATAAATAAATGTCATTTCCAAGTCCAAGATTATACAGACTCTTCCCCTGTTGTTATCTTGTAGGAATTTGATAGTTTTGCATTTTATGTTCTGGTCTGTGATCCACTTTCTGGTCTGTGATCCACTTTGGATTAATTTTTATGAAGGGTGTGAGGTTTGTGTCTAGATTCATATTGTTTGAATGTGGATGTCCAGTTGTTCACTGTTTGTTGAAAAGACATTTTTTCTGTGTTCTATTATTTTTGCTCATTTGACAAATATCAGTTGACTGTATATATGTGGGTCTATTTTTGGGTTCCTTATTTGGTTTCGTTGATCTCTGTGACCTTTTACCAATAATGTATTATCTTGATTGCTGTAATTGAAAAATACAGTACATTTTAAATCTATTGCATGTGAATGATTTTAAAACTTAGCAGATAGTCAAGATGAGTAAGTAGCAAATAATAACTAGAATATTTGGAAAGAGCCATTTATTCTTAGTGGGTCAACATGTGTGTCTCTGTGTGTGAGTTCATGTGCACGTGCACTTATATAAGGACATTTTGTCATATATATGATATAATAATTTTTTTCTAGAAAAAATTCTAGTTCGTATGATGAGGTCATGTCATTATAATAGTAGCTAATATTTTCAAAGTCCTCACTAAGTGCCAATCACATTTAAGTGCATCACTTCTTTATTTCATTTAATCCTCATAATATCCCTATGAAGTTTGTATTACTGTTAATCTCATTTGACAGATGAGGAAACTGAGGCATAGAAAAGTTAAGTTCAAGACCACACAGCTAGTAAGTAGTGTTACTTTGATTCTAACCGAGGCAGTCTGGCTCTAAAATTTGTGCTACACTATCAGTATTCCATGTTGCCAGGTTAGGAAATTTTAAAACTGTTACATACTTATATATGAGGTTATATAGTTAACTATCTGAAGCACTGTTAACAGGGTATCAAAGAGCATCAATTTGATTATTCTTGGATAAGAAGTATTAGAAGAAGTAGTCATGTTTTACTAATATTATTAGCTATACGAGAAATTTTAGGACTAAATGTTTCCATTTAATAAGTTAAATATTGACAAAGTTTTTAATAGGTACATTGGTAAAATGGAAGTCATTTGTCTTCAAAAATTTTAGTGATGATTTGAATTTTAACACTAATTTCTAAGACTCTAGAAGGCAGGCCAGCATTCTCTGTGCTAACTTCTTATAAACTGAGATGATTGAATAATTGGAGAAAAAAAACTTTTATTGTCTATAAATAAAGCCAAAGTACAAGGTAAAAATGGCATCAGTTGAATGACTAGTTATATATTTTAAGGTCTTTTTTGTGGCTAAAATGCTCTCTTTAGCTTCCAATTTTTAATGTTTGAAACTGTGATTCTAAAATAAAAGAAGAACTCATAATTCTGTAAAATTATTTCTCTGTATTATTAAAGCATAATATCCTCAATAGGAAAACCTTATTAAAGTTATTGAAAATGAAATGTAATGTCATTAATTTTTATCTAATTCTGATTCTTGAGTCCTTAAAATAGTGACACATTTCCCCCAAATACATAACTAAGCACAAAAACCTTGTTGCTATTATTTTTAACAAAGTAATAAGCATTCTTACAGTTTTCTGATTTGGTTGAAAAAATTAAAATAATTTCCTTAAAATACATTGAAATTTATCTTTAATTAGAGATGAACCACCCCATAGGTTGAGAACTTGATCTTGTAAACAGTACATTTTAAGAATGATAATCTAAGTCTTTGTAACTTTAACAAAGGGAAGAGAATTGTATTTGCATGGAATAATCTCATCAGTGTTTGAGAAGTAAAGTAAAAGTTAAAAAATATAAACACTAATTTAATATTTTAGTTAAAAACGTAGCAACAGCCTTAAAGAAGTTTAAGAAACTGTTACCTAAAGCTAGCTTTTGTTCTCTTCAAAAATTCTGCCACATACACATACCTACAACATCAAATAAGCAAAAATTCAAGTTTCTAAAGTGTTTCTAAAAGATTTGCATAGTTTTCATTTTTACTTTTTTTTTTTTTTTCATTTTAAAAGGGCAAGTTTACTAGGAAAAAAAGGATAAAGGAGGTGCGGGCATAAACACAGGGGGGAAGACAGCTGTATTTGACAGGGACAGGTTTATTAAGAGACACCTGATAGACACATACTTCCTTTTTTTTCATAATAATTATTTACAGGGATGAGAATTGGTAGCTTCCTGAACAACAAAACACCCACATTCATACAAACTTGGAAAATTTAATGTAAAATGCCTGGATAATATATTTTTAATCCCTAAGTGGTAGAGGAGACAGCTCTTCTGAAAAAGTAAATGTAAGAGTAAACTTTCTCTAAAATATTGTGTAATATTAATGTAAAGGATATAAATTAAATAAAATTAATTAAAATAAAGAAAAAATATTGTGTAATTTAATAATGAGCATATTGATCCAGCACCCTACCGCATATAATTGCAATAAATATATTTGTTTATATAATTATTTTTTTCTTTGAACTATTTTCTAAGCACAAATTTCCAGGGATAGTTTTTACAGGGTATTTAATTATTTTATGTAACTTTCCAAATATTTAAAAGAATTCTTTACAAAGCCATAGTATGAAAGTATCTACTTACTTTATCAAAACCTGGGCAGAATATTTTATTATTTAAAGACAAAGTTTTATCTGTTCCCCTATTAACTTGAAGTTTCCAAGTTGAGATGAATTCTTGTTTTCAACTTAAGCATTATGATTCTTTTAGTGTGTATATGTGAAGAGATTTGAAAGTCCTTTATCACCCTTTTCTATGTGCTCCAGATTTCTTTCCATTTGTTAATATGTAATGCATTTCTCAGAAATGTGAAAGACTTAGTTTTTGGATTCTAAAATCATTTAATATGTTATGTCACGTCTTGATCATATTTCTAGCTCTCTGAATGGCTGAATGAGCTAACAGTCTATTCTTTCCCCTCTAAGCATTATCCACCAGAACAATTCAGATTTTTCATTGATGGTAATGTCAATGAAATTGGTATTGAATATTAAAAAAGAACTCATTTGGAAATTAATTCTAGAATAAGTTGATTTTCAATGTACTTTTACTTTAGATGCAGTTCTTTTTACTGGAGTCTAAATTATGATATACTTCTTTTAAAAATAGGAGTCTTAAGGTGAGTTTGGGTATTAGCATCTTTCCCTAAGCTGTTTTTGGATTTGAAAATTTATCTTTCAACATTAAGTATTCCTTGGTGGGGCTGATAAATTTGCTGAGTAGCTGGCAATTCTCTGTAACCTGTAACCTGTAACCACATGTTTTTAAAGAGTTTTGAGAAATAGGAAAGCCTAGCTGTCAAGAAGTACAAAGATGAACATTCTGAAAGAATTGTTGAATCATTAATGTAAAGCTGTTAGGCATATACCACATGTTCATCACCTTTTCATTATATCATAAATATATAGACAGATACTTTTCCTCATAAATGCTTTTTAAGTCTACAGATTTCAGACATTTAAGCATAGGGCTCTGTGCAATTTTTTCGACATTTTCTACAAATCCATCTTTCCAATAACAAATTTTTGAAAAGATGAGCAAATTTCAGTAGGAAATAAAATATGAATTATATATTGAAAATGTCTCATAAATACCTATATGTAAAGGCATCAAAATGATATATAAATAACATACTATAAACTTTGTTAATTAAAAAATTCAAAACTACAAGTAATTGTAAATATAGAAAAAGTATTAGAAGGAAGTTCACTGACATTTGGCAGAGATTACTTGAATGGTATGACAAGGAGGTATTTATTTTATTCTTTTTCCTTTCTGTGTTATCCATAATCTTTGACATGAGTATTTTCTGTTTATAATGAGGGAAAATGTAGTTTTAAAGACAAATTTTTCTCTTATTACTGTACCTTAAGTAATATATGGAGGTGTTAAGCTGTTCCAGTTAAGGTCTTTTAAGGAAACTGATCATTTACTGTCTGTAACGTGATCCTTTCTCCTCTTTTTTCCCTGCTGCACAAAAATTCTTCAGTAACCCTAGGAATCGGAAGGAGGAGGGGTTAGGGAGTGGGTATCTCATTTTCTTTTGATTGAAGTAACTAAAGTCAGATATAAAGTTTTCACAAATATTGGTATCCCAGAACTATTTACTCTGTATTCTAAATAAAAACAACAAAACTAGCTAAAATCATTGGGTGAAATCATATGTAAGTCCTTTATTTATTGCTTTTAACGTTTATGAGACAATGTATTTATACAATGTGAAATTGGCATGTTGACTTCCTGGCATTTCTGATTGCTAGATCCCAGGAATTTAAAAAATCACAAATTATTTGAAAATTTTAATTCAAACAAACTATGTTAGTATTGTGATTCTCACAATGAATAATTGGAACTGAAATTAAAACATTTAAAGTAAGTTCAAGGGTACTTTTATTTGCATAATGACTAGCATTTTAACACAGGCAACTTACTGGCTGTAATTGTTACTTTTTCACCTAGATGGAGTAAATAGATAAGTAGTTGTGACATTCTGTGCTGAAACATTGGTTTCTTCATACTCTTGTCCTCTTTAAAAAGCAAATGAAAAATGGGAGAGCCAGAAGGAAAATGAATAGTTAAACCGTGGAGGAGGAGAAAATCTAGCTCAGTACTTTGACTAGTGGCAGCTGGGGAAGTGACGTCCTGTAGCATTTGCTGTTCTAGAAAGTACAGAGACACGTAGTGAAAATGGGAGGATCTAGAAGGAGGCCGTCTCCTGTGTAGTGTATATTTATCTGTAAGTGAGCTGTTGGGGAAGGAATTAAATACGACAGTGTCTCTACACTGTTTGCTTGCTGCCTTAAGACAGCTGAGCTGCGCTGCTGATTTGCTTTAACTTTTAAAATACCCAGCTGGATTTATTTTTTCTCAGAATCGTTGTATTGCTAAGACTGGGGACGCTGTTTTCTTTCACAAAGGGAAATCTAAGTTCATTTCAAGGCATTCGAAATGGGGAAAGACTATTATTACATTTTGGGAATTGAAAAAGGAGCTTCAGATGAAGATATTAAAAAGGCTTACCGAAAACAAGCCCTCAAATTTCATCCGGACAAGAACAAATCTCCTCAGGCAGAGGAAAAATTTAAAGAGGTCGCAGAAGCTTATGAAGTATTGAGTGATCCTAAAAAGAGAGAAATATATGATCAGTTTGGGGAGGAAGGTAAGTATTCTGTGTATATCTTTCTGTTTCTCCAGCTCTTTCTTTTTTCCCTCAGCCTTGTGGTTACTATTAAATTTAATTCTTAGACATATGAAAAGTAGAAAGACAAATAGTGGCTAAAAACAAGATTTCATCCCTAATTGTATGAATGAATATTACATAGCTGTGAATGAAATGTAATTGTATTTTTTCCTTTTTTGGTCTATTTGTAATATACATATTCTACCATTAGATTTTTAACATTTAGATGTTAATGTGTATTTTAATAGAAACTCTAAATTCCCATGCCTATTAATGAATTGTGTCAAAAGTCTTATGCAACCTGTTTTGTTTCTTAATGAATTTTCTATCAAAACCAATAAAGATCCTTAAATCACTTAAAATCTCAATACTGGCACTTCAAATTCTGGGTAGTTTATATTTTATTCACAAAAGCAAAAGAAGATTTTTTACCTTACAGCAAAGCTAGTTTAGACTGAACAAGACAGAGTCATCTCTGAGAAGCAGAAGGCCTAAGCATTTAGCTTTAGTTGTTTTTGGCATTCTGCCTGGAGAGGAAAGAATTTTCCTGATGTCATAAAATACCAGAACAAGTTTTTAGCTTAATTGTAAACAGTAATTGTATGCCAAGACATGAGATCTCAGAAATACAATTTTTGACCTAAAATGGCCACCTAGTTAGAACAATTCTTGATTTACTTTTGGGTAACATCATTTCTCTGAACATTTTACTCTCTAGGTAGAGAGCAAAGAATGACAACTTCCCTCTCCTTTCCCTGACATACTTTTGTTTCTTTTGCTTTGTGAGATCAGAAACTAGTTGAATATAGCAAAGGGTATAATTTAAGTTATCCTTTTATCATTCCACATTTTTGTCCATCATATCCATATAAATGTCGCTGTAAAGTAGGACTACTTTAAATTGCTAATTAACACCAACTAAAACATTTTTATTTCTGCAGTTTCTGTTATTTTTAACTTTTTTTCCTCGTTGAAACATTGGTTTGTAACATTATATATGTTTCAGATATACAGGTTTATGTATCAGTATCTACATAAGCTACATTATTCTCATCATCAAGTCAAGTTTCCCTTCATCACCAAACAGTCGATCTACCCGATTTATCTACCCTGCCTTTCCTGTCAACTTTTTCAGGACAAAGTTATCATTTTCACCTCTAATGTTCTCTGTTAAATTATTGTAGTTATAAAAACTTTTTTTTTTTCTATTTCTTGGTATTACTGCATTTGAGCTAAAAATTGTATTTTAGACAAGAAGGGTGATTATAGAGGGCTTTTTCTTGTTTTATTTTTCTTTTTGATCTGGTTTATCAAAAATGGCATTTTTTTGCTGCTGGTTTTGTTGTGATGAGGATCTGCAGTTTCAGGTTGTTACAAAGTAAATATTGAAAAAGGCATATAGTGGACAATTCAACCCTGTGTGTTTCTTATGGGTAATGATTTGGTTCATCTCAAAAGCTATACCAGGATTCTGAGATACTGCTAATAATATATCTTCCTGAACAAGTTACTTTATATTTTGTAAAGAAATCCATAACTGTGGAGTAACACTCTTAAGTTCCAATGAAAAAGCTGATATCCCCAGATTTAACTGACAACTTAAAGTTTGTGACTAAGTCATAGGATTCAAAGCTTATTAAAGGTATTTGTCTTCAGAATTTTCATGTCACCAAATGATACATTTTTCTTTGTTTAACATTATCTCTTAATGGTGTTTTTCTTGAATGATATTTCTCCACTTTGATTTTTATTGATCGTCATCTATGTACCCTGAATCTTTTTTCCCATTACTCAGATAATTGATAAAAGTGATAGAGGTAATAGGGAGGGGGAGAACAAGTTATGTAAAGCACTGAAATACATTATTCTGAAATATTTTCTAGTTATTTAATTTGTTTCATAAATTTTTCTTCCGTCACAGAGAAGTATTATATTTATTGTCCTTTATTCAGAATATTTCAATTCCTTATGAAGTCTTCTATAGGTATCCTGTAAAAATGTGGGAAAATGTTTTTATAATTTTTACCCTTTCAGTTATCTGTTTGTGCTTGCAGGTCTGGTGATGTAGACCTATGGGTTTCTCTAGTAACAACAAAATACTGGAATTTAGGACTGTGGATCCACTACTAATTTACCTGATAGACTTTTTCCCCTCAATTATTACAGTTTCTAGGCCTCAGAGAGTGGGAATAATGAATCATAAATTGAGAAGTATATGAGTTAAACATGCTAAATTGATATATTTAGGAACTGAGAGAACCAGTGATCCTGTTTATTCATATTTTGAATGTCTCTAATAGCCACAATTTTAAATGCTGAGTTTTTAAAAGTTGGATTAAAAGTAGAGATGTTTTAAATTCGCCATATGACCCAGCAATCCTACTTCTAGGAATTTATAAAGGAGAAACGAAAACACAAGTCCACACCAAGTCCATGAATGATTATAGCAGCATTATTTGTAATGGTACACACACACACACACACACACACACACACACACACACAGAGGACTACTACTTAGCAATTAAAAGGACTCATTTAATGAAACATGCCATACAACATAGTTGAACCTCAGAAACGGCTAAATAAGTCACATGTTAAAGACCACATATTTTGTGACCCCACTTATATGAAATACACGGAAAAGACAAATTCATAGTAAAAGAGCAGATCAGTGGTTTCCTAGGGCTAGAGGTGAGAGTGGGATTAGCTATAGATAGAAACTAGAGAACTCTGGGTTAATGAAATGTTCATTAATTGTGTAGGTAGTGGTTATAGTACTTTATCAAAATTATTGAATTGCATATTTATATTAGATTAATTTTATGATACATATATTTAAAGTTATTTTAAGAAGTAGAGAAATTTTCTCCATGGCTGAACAGAAATAAATTTAAAATTGGATTTTGAACTGCTCTCTTCTGAAAGCTTTAGGTTCTGAATTATTCAGTGGAAGTCATAGTTTATATTAAAAGACTAAAAAAAAATTTAATAACATATCCTTCCAGTATTATAATTTTCTACTGCTTCTTTTTCTTTATGATTTTTTTGTTTATTGTTTATAGTTTGTTTGATAATTTGCTTTAAGTACTGAAAGGTAGTATTTATGTGCTCAAACTTGTATTTAGTATATTAATCCTTATCTAATTTGCTATTTCTGTTCTTTATATAGTTAAACATTTGAGATATCTTTTTTACTATGTATTTCTAAAAATAAGTAAGTTGGATTTTTGTGAATCTAAACTGTTTAAAGGATCTCACTATGCTAGTAGCTATAAATCTTGCTTTAAGTCTAGTTTCACATATTAGATCTCCTTAAAATAAGTTATTAAAGTTATAATTTTTTTATTTGAAATTCTCCTTTTCAATGCTTCTGCTTTTGATGAAGTTTTAGTCAACTCATTAGTGGAAGTTAAATTATAGATGGTATCCTAAATACATGTTTTCAGGTTGCAAATTGGTTGCTTGGTTCATCATTTTAAAAATAACATTCTTGTTAAAATACAGATAAATGTTGATTTTAGAGTGTACTCCTTGATCATGGAGGTGATGATAGCGTCATGAAAACATTTTGGTAGAGAAAATCCACTTGAATTTAAAAAATTTTCATCAGCAAATAGTTAATAGTGTAATAGTTAATTGCATAGTTGATGACGTTTGTTATAATTTAAGCATATTGTATTATGCATGTAATATTATGCGTAATAATTTGTTTTATATTGTTTTGTGCATTTTTAGTAGGATTTTCTCATTCATTATAGTACCCTTGTTCTTTGAGCTATGTGTTGACTCTGCTATCAAAGAAAACCTAAATTCCCTTGGAAGCTTTTTGTTACCTTGATAAATGTTACTTCAGACAGCATGTAAATTTTCTCAGGGATTCTGAGTTCCTGGTTGAGTTGCCATTTTTGGCAGAGGAGGGAAGAGGTTTTAGGGAAAAGCCAAACACATGATGTAATAACTTAAAATGTTATTCTTTCTTTTCATAAATCCATTATGGATCCAAACCATTTAGATACTGCCTTATGAGAGTTAGATTGTGCAAACCAACGTATTCACCTTACTTTATTAACTCTGTTAAATTGTACTCTATTATATTTCTGGAATGAAAAATGAAATGTTTGAAATAATTTAAGCATTGGTTTAGTCACATTGCTCATGACCTTGAGTTATATACATATCTGTTCTCTCATTAAAAACTATCACCAGCTTTTTTTTTTTTTGACATTTGGAGTTACAACTTTACCAATGATATTTATTAAAAAGATGCTTTGGATGAGCTACATGTTAAAAGCTTTTGTCCTGTTTATACTTGTCATTCTGTTTCTACAAGGAATATCTCTAACTGCTGTTAGATATATCACTCAATACATATTTTGACAATTTAAATTTCTCTTGGTCTCTCCATATTTCTATTCATGGATGAAGGTCATAATTTAAACATCAGCTGAGACTGTTGAATGAAATAGAGTGCATATATACCTTTTTTTGGAAGAAGCTAAATAGATTAAGACATGCAAAACCAAGTCTCTTTGAAAGCTTGCTGAGTGATTCCAATAGAACTTTTTATAATTGATTTCCTGTGTGTGTGTATGTGAGATTGTATTTTAAATTGCTTTCGTTTCTGTTTTCTCTCTGTCCTGATATTTATGGCATCTTTTAAAGTTTCTGTTTAGGATAATTTAAGAATTAAATTCAGCCCCATTATTCAGTATATACACATGCCTGTGATTTTTAATCCCGCATGCATGAGCAATGCAAAGAATAAAATGTACTTCCAGCCCTCAAATTATCCAATGTCTGGTATACCTTAACTTAATCTCTTGAGTTTTTCAGTTTTATAGTTTTTAAACTCCATTCCTCCTTTTTTTCATTGGTCAGCGATATCTATAGGATTCATTTAGAAATTCTGGTAATACTGTAATTATGCAAATCTTTGTCAGTATTGAGCTCTTAAAAGATCACTTTAGTACTGTTTGTTGGATTTTAGTAGACTCTTTATTTGGTGTATAGTGGACTGTGCTGCTGTGAACTTGTAATCTCTTGTGAGCTACATATTTCTTAGTTGAGTCTCAGAGCACAGGGTCAAAGGGTCACTATCTTGTGTCTGAATAGACAGAAATAACCATTCCAAAGCTCTTTCATGTCAAGTGTACAGCTTTTGATTTCAGTCATCTTTACAAGCAGCTGAAATGAATGCTATCACATGGTATATCTAGGTAAACAATTTTGTAATTGAAGATAAGGATAATAGTTTTAGTGTCTAAAAGACAGTTTTTTAAAAAAAGATGTCCTTATGATTAGAATTTTTTCCCTTTCTGCCACAAATTGCGTTAAATTCTCAAACAATACAAGATGATCTAAAGTAAAACTAGTCAGCCTAAATGTAATATTTTATATTATTGGTTATAATGGTACTTAAAAAATAGATTATGCATTTTGCATTGATTAAAGAGGACCTTTCAATAGACATCTTTTAAAAAACTTAAATTTATGTACTTCAGAATGTCAAATCAAGAGATTATGCAACAAGAGTATTCTGATTTTTATTTATCAAATTATTTACTTGTGGAACAAAGATTCAGGAATAATTCAAAAGCTAAAAATTTAACTTAGGGTGGAATGAGCAGAAATAATATAGCGGTTATGTATAGTTTTTGTGGCATTTCAGACTGATATTAAAATTGCAACCTAAGTTGGCCAAAGTTTATGAGTAATACAATTTTTGGAATTTTAACTTTCAACAGTTGAAAGCTTTTTTCTAATCGTGTTTATCTCTTCACTTAGGGTTGAAAGGAGGAGCAGGAGGTACTGATGGACAAGGAGGTACCTTCCGGTACACCTTTCATGGTGATCCTCATGCCACTTTTGCAGCATTTTTCGGAGGTTCCAACCCCTTTGAAATTTTCTTTGGAAGAAGGATGGCTGGTGGAAGAGATTCTGAAGAAATGGAAGTAGATGGAGACCCTTTTAGTGCCTTTGGATTCAGCATGAATGGATATCCAAGAGACAGGAATTCTGTGGGGCCATCCCGTCTCAAGCAAGATCCTCCAATTATTCATGAACTCAGAGTATCACTTGAAGAAGTATATAATGGTTGTACCAAAAGGATGAAGATTTCTAGAAAAAGGTTAAACCCTGATGGAAGGAGTTACAGGTCTGAGGACAAAATTCTCACAATTGACATTAAAAAAGGATGGAAAGAAGGCACCAAAATTACTTTTCCAAGGGAAGGAGATGAAACACCTACTAGTATTCCAGCAGACATTGTTTTTATCATTAAAGATAAAGATCACCCAAAATTTAAAAGGGATGGATCAAATATAATTTATACTGCTAAAATTAGTTTGCGAGAGGTACGTTTGTATGACTGGGATTCTGAAACCAAGCAATTGTATAGCTAATTTTAGGGAATTTAAGTAATAGCCAACATTTATTTAATGTTATTACACATTATTTTTTCAAATTTTCGTGAGACCCCTTTGACGTGGTTAAAATTGTGTATTGTAAGTTTAGTTACCTATACAAACAATTTAAAGGCTAACTTTAATTGCTAACTGGATTATATACTAAGAGTCCTAGTACTCGGTTAACTCTACTTATTTTTACAATTAAGGATTACGAGTTTGGTATTATATAACAATATATAGTCCATGTGTAAGATTTTCTCCAAAACTGTCAATTTGGAGTAATGATTATATAACAAAGAAGATATTAAACATCAACATTTCTAAGGGCACTGCTTTAATATACGAGTTGTTTATTTGTTCTATTTTAGGCACTTTCTCAAATTAGATTGTAATCCTGCAGATGTGACCATGTCAGTTCCCTGATTAAAATTCTTAAACGGCTCCACACAACATCTACTATAAAGTCCAAACTCTAGCACAAAATGCAAGGTCATTTTAATCTGATTTCTACCCATGAATGTATATCTATTTCCCCAAGCTTGCTCTGTTACTAGCTTGTGTACTTCTGTGTCACTGTGGGCTCTACTCTATCTAACGTGCCTGTTCTTCATTCTGCTTCACTACCTGCTTCTGGTCCATAGCTTAACTCAAGCATTCTGTACTCTTAAGAAATACAGAATGTGCCAGTATTATACTGTATTATAATTACCAGTTTGCTTTTGAGTTCCTTGTGCATTCCTTGAAGTGGGGTCTGTAATTATGGCCCCCAAGTACTCAGGTTCTAGCAGGAAAGTGTGGCATATAGTAAGTAGGCACTCAGTAAACATTTTTGACTAAAACAATAAATCTATTTCTTCTTCTAATGTTTTTCCCTCCTGAGAACTATCCTGTTCTTTCTAGTCCTGAGTTTCTCCCTCCTTTCTTCTCCCTATTCACCCCTGCATCATGAGTGCTGTTATAGCAGCCTTTGTAGGGCAATGTGGGGGATGTCTTTCACTTCTCGTTTTCTTTTTCCCTTTCCCTTTCCTTCCTCTTCTCCTTTCCTTCTTTTGTAATACATCTGGTACATATTGTGAAGGGATTTTCTAATGGAGAAAAAGTCTTAGAGCTATTGATATTTTGGAAGTTAAAATTTTGCCTTAGTCATATTATCCTTATACTTGGTAGTCTTTTTTTTTTTTTTTTTAGAATTTGAAGTTTTGAAATTTGTTAATTTTATTTGGTCCATTTCAGGCATTGTGTGGCTGCTCAATTAATATACCAACAATGGATGGAAGAACCATACCTATGTCAATAAATGATATTGTGAAACCTGGAATGAGGAGAAGAATTATTGGATATGGGCTGCCATATCCAAAAAATCCTGACCAGCGTGGTGACCTTCTAATAGAATTTGAGGTGTCTTTTCCAGATACGATACCCACATCATCCAAAGAAGTACTTAGGAAACATCTTCCTGCCTCATAGAATAAAAAACTTTGTTATTCATATTTTGATAAGGCACTGAAAATATAAAAGGACTGACAGTTTACTGATGTAGATGTGAATTCTGTATAAAGATGTATAAATTATTTTGAGGGTTCATTAAGTTGCATGAAGAGAGACGGGTCAAATACATAGGCAAAAGGGATTTTTACAGTTAGAGATGAAGAGAAAACTCTTCACTGTATTTTATTTCATTTCTCCCAAGTAAGAAATTTTTAGTTTTTTTGTCTCCATGTAAAATTTGTTTTTGTGAAGTTAGTAGATAAATTTCTAACAAATATTAGACTACCCAAGTACTTTTTTTCCTTATATCTTTACATTATCAGTATGACTGGTTCTCATTTATAATGGAAATTTAAACTCTCAACTAAATTATACGTGTGATATGTATTTCTAGAAGAGAATAAAAACCCACGTCATTTGGAAATGTGGTTAACTATATTTAAATCACCATCTGAAATGCTGCTATAGGGCTGGTACCCATAAAGTAATATCCTAATACATATGTTTCACTATTTTAATTTTTAAAGTATGGTGTTGTGTTTCTTAATAACATAGTTATAATGTTCTTAAGGCAAACCTTTTCTTCATAAAAAGGAAATTAATGACAGTGTATCTCCTGTGGAAATCCAAATGCCTGAATTACTGATATTTTAGAAATAGGCTGTTTTTAAAATGCCGTATGTAATTTTATGAATGTTACTACACATCTTGGACTTAATAAATTAGAGACACATTTTATTGTCCACTAGTTTAAAATAATTTGTTTAATAATAAATATGTTTTTAGAGAAAGTGTCATTACTTAGAATTAATTTTCCAGTTACACAATCTTCTATAACTTACTTATGCTACATGTACCTTATGCAATTTCCCTAAAAGGAATAAACTACCACTGTGGTGTTAAACCAAAATATGGGGAAAATAAACACTAACTGCTGCTTATGAATGATGTTGCTACTACTTGTTATGCATATAAATATTTTACTTTTTCATATGTATGGTTTGCATTTCTTAGGTGTTTTAATTTTTTAAATATATTTACATTTAAAAGTTTTTTTGTTTTCTGTTTTATAATTATAATGAGAATGATGTTTTGAGATTGTTCATTCAAAAGTAATTTTCATGGTATATGGATCCTGTCACCTTTTAGCATATGAAAACTTCACTTAGAAACTAATAGGTCATAATCACCATATACTTTTCACCTTTATTGAGATATAATTTACATGTCATGAAATTTATTTTCTGAAGTGTTTCAGTGGTTTAGTATATTCAGAGTTGTACAACCATCACCACTCTCTAATACCAGAACATTTCATCATCCCCAAAGAAACCCTATATCCATTAGCAGACTTCCCATTTCTCCAGGAAACACTAATCTTTCTGCATTTGTCTATTCTCTATATTTCATATGAATGGGATCAAACTATATGTAGTTTTTTGTTTGGTTTGCTTCTACTTAGCCTATGGTTTTTAAGGTTCATCCACATTGTATCTTGTATTAGTATTTCATTCCTTTTTTATAATATACCATTGTATGGATATACCACATTTTCTTTATCCATTTGTTACTTGATGGTCATTTAGGTTTTTTCCACTTTCTGGCTATTCTGAATAATGTTGCTGTGAATATTTTTGTACACTTTTTTTTGTGGATGTAACTCCAATTCTCTTGGATATTCCTACGAATGGAGTTGCTGGGACTAACCAAAAGGAGTAACCATTCCATTTAGTTGGAAAATACTTGAAAATGCCAGAGAGAATTCAGCGAGT
Organism: Scalopus aquaticus; assembly: GCA_004024925.1. Taxonomy (NCBI): domain Eukaryota; kingdom Metazoa; phylum Chordata; class Mammalia; order Eulipotyphla; family Talpidae; genus Scalopus; species Scalopus aquaticus. Next base: position 56,385 of record PVIJ01003166.1, read on the forward strand.
CATACTTATTATTCTTTATCATTCACAAATGACTTCTTTTTAACTTTGCTTTTCCAAGTGACAGTTAAAGCTCTTCAGGAAAGTATGAACATTATGGAAATTTTCTCCAAGATCTAAAGAGCAGAAAAACATCAGAGTAGTGGGTGTGGTTTCTATTTTAAACCCTCTTGTCATTTATTGTAATTTTCTTGATTAAGTGTATTTTCCCAGGTTAAGTAAAGGATTTATACATTAGGTAGATATTTAATCTTTGGATTTAAATGTTTTTTTAAAAGTATGTAATTCTTTAAGTAGAAAAAATTAATTTGCTTTTCTATATAAAAACAGCATACCAATCTTTTTTCTTAAAGGATACTGATTATACTCTCAGCATGTAGTGAATACCAGGGGTTATTTTTTGTTGAATATTGAAACACAGTAAAAGTAGAGTTTTAAAGTTTCTTGTTTAAATTATGAAAGTACTTTTGATTTTAAAATTTTCTTTTAAAATTCAACCAGGTAGTTGAATACCTTGAGTAGTATTGAAGTACTACAGATTCCAGTAAATGAATTGATCAAAAGATTATCTTTCCTACAAGAAAAAGTACAAGTTGCTAGGGGGTTTTAAGGCAAGGTGTACCATCTTCTTTTGTCACTGACTTAACTGCTCTTGAATTCTAAAAAGGCCCTTTGTAAGTTCATTTGCCTCATTGCTTCTGAACGGATCTGAGTTTGTGACTCAATTGTTTTTAGCTCATCACTCCTGCCTGTTAGCTTTCCTTGGGAGTAAAGAGTTGAAAATATCTTGTTTAAAGAAAACTTCATTTGCTTAGCTATGATGGATAAAATAAAATTAAAATATGTAGACTCCATAAATGGCTTAGAAGTGACTATCCTCATCTTTTTAGAACTATTTAACCTCACAGAATTAAGGCCCTTAGACTGATCACAAGGTTTAATATGGTGTAGTTTCCTACTATATATACCTATATATGTATAGATATATTTTTTCCCATTATGAAGTATAGAAAGGAAAAATATTTTTTACTTTTAAATAGTAACTTACTTGAATAGCTAAGTTTTGTAGATCAAATATTTCAAATTTTTAGACATTTATTTCTGTGATATTTTTCGTTCATACAATTCATAAAATTTTTGGAGCTGGAAAGAATTTTTGAGGTTATGTTTTTGAAATGAGGAAGTAAATTCAGAGAAGCCAAGTGACTTACCTGTGGCTAAAAAGCCAGCTTGTAAAGGAAATCTGAGAATGACTTCTGTTATTCTCAGTGCTATTTTCCCCAGTATGCTCTTGTTGCTAATTTTCCTTCCCTTTTTTTCTTTCATGTAGTCTCTAATTTAGAGTCATTAATATTTGGGATATAAACTTATTTGATGGTGTTAATAGAAACATTTTGATACATTTAGCTACAAAAATTGTCTCATTTTTTAAAAAAGTGAATTAACAGCTCAGAATTAAAATATAGCCTTCATTAATAAATACCCTAATGTTATTCTCAAAGTACTGTAAGGCCACAGTGCTTTTATACATATTGTATTTATATATTCATACAGATTTATATATTCTTAAATTTATGATTTAGATTTAAATGTCTTTGTAGATAATCCCACTTATATATTTTATATAATTATAAAATCTACAAATTAAAATATATATTTACATATAAATATATAAATTAAGATTTTTTCCAAGTAAAAACATTACCATCCAAAGTACATGAGATTAAATCATTGTAAAACGTAAAGAGGGAGATCAAAGGAAGGAGGGAGGGAGGGAGAAAGACAGGAAGAAAAACATCCTGCAGAAATTGTTGAGGAAAATTTGTAATGAGTTAGCTGTAATAACATAGAAGTTCTGCAATCATTTGCAAATACAGCAACAACTCCTAAACTAAAAATGGAATGGTCCATCAATGGTCCACGTTTTGGATCCATGGTAGATTTCAGAAAAGAAAGAATTTTATATTATATAATGGGTTTGATTCTGAGAAAAATTCCCCTCAGCTGGGGAAATTATATTTTACCATGACTTTTATAAATTACACTCTCTTACTGATTAAAGTTGAAGTTACACATGCCAACTTCAGAGTAGTAATTACACAGTAGAAATAGTTACACATTTATGCCTTTTCCCCAGAATATTTGATGCATAAATTTTGGAAGAAATTATTCAGAAGTTAAAATTGGAAACCTGAACTGATAATGGGATCTTAGTACTAAAAAATTAGTTCCTGGGTTACATAAGTTTATTCACAATGTTAGAAGAGCATATACCTGATAAACAAGTGGGGTGTATTCTAGGTGTGAAAGGCTGCTTTAGTATACGTAATTTCTCCAATACAGCATTGCTCCTTCTCATCTCTGTGCTGTTACTGGCAAATACACTGCTTCTAATTGTATAGAAAAATACATTACATGAATACTGTTTTATACAATTGCTTTTTAAATCAGTTAAGAAAGAATAGGGCCTCCATGGTGGCACAGCGGGTTAAGTCTCAGCACTATGAAGCTATTGGCAGCCACTGCAGCACGAATTCAATCTCCTGCTAGGGAGCTAACCCACATGGCACAGCAGACCTCTCCTGTTTCACACGCTGCTCCCCTCAGCAGTGTATTTCAGTAGATCCTCCTGTTCTGCTTCCCACTCTGTCTCTGGTGAATCCTCTCATCCACCCCTTCTCCCCACCTCTGGCCTACACCCCAACTTGTATGCATAAATAAACAAATCTTTAAAAAAAAAGGTACCTGGTTGAATTTTCACATTCTTAATTTTGTGGTGATCATCAGTGATCATAAAAATAATGTAGGGTAAAGTATATTCTCCAAGTTGTTATATTCAGTGGTTTTCATTTGTAGCATTAAGTGTAATCTTGATGTTTTAGGAGACGGCATATAGTTTTTAATGCGTAGCCTGCTGGAATTCATAGGCTTTGGAGTAAGTGTTCTCTTTATTACTGCTATTCCAGTCCCAGATGTGCCTTTGGGATGTAAATAAATATGTCACATACATCTATCTATAAGGTAGCAGGCAAGAAATTGCCTAATATTTTTATAAAAAATTAGAAATTACTAGAAAATTAATTTGCATTGTGTATGCATCTTCATAGTCATAAAAAATATTTTCAGGAAAATGAAAAGCTGCTTATGTCCAGAAAGAAACCAGAGTACTAGTTAGCTAAATATATTTGGAAGATATTAGATCTATTAGGTAAATCATTATTCATAGTGCATTATTAAGGGTCTCCAGAGAAACAGAACTAGTAGGATGGGTGTGTTTTGTGTGTGTGTTATGTGTGTGTACATACATACATAAATATATGCATATAAGGATTTATTATAGCAATTGCCTCACGTGATTTTGGAAGCTGAGAAGGCCTGCAATCTGCCTTAAGCACGTTGGAGAATCAAGAAAGCCAGTGGTATAATTTAGTCCAAGTCTGAAGGCCTGAGAACTAGTTGGAGAGGGAGGGGGAGGGTGCTGATCTAAGTCCCAGAATTTGAAGGCCCTAGAATCAGAGCTCTGATGTCCCAGGATAAGAAAGATGGTCATCTAGCTGAAGAAGAAAGAGGGTGAATTTTCTTTTCTCCTTGTTTGTTCCAGTGGATGATGAATTGCATGATGCCCGGGCACATTGGGGAGGGTAGATCTCATTACATAGCCTACTGATCAATCTCTTCCAGAAACTCCCTCACAAACACACCCAGAATTAATGTGTTAACAGCAACCTACCATCCCTTAGCTCAGTTAAGTTGACACAAAATTAACCATCACACAGAGTGAACACTTAAATTACACATTACTGTAAAAGGGTGCTGCTTTTTCCCCACTGAGACCACAATAGCAAGTCATGGTTGATCATTTAATTACATGTATTTCCTCACTTAAAGAAATAAGCACCTATAATAGTGTCTGGCTCAAAAATAAATATCAGTTATTACTAGTTTTAGTATTTTTTTTTTGAAAGTGGACTTAGAATTCTAGTTTCAGGCCTCAATGCCAGGATTTATTCATTCAAGGTTAATTAAAACATTTAAGAGCAAAATGTATGTCAGGCATTGGATTCCTGAAAATTTGAGAATTTCTAGTTCCTGGCCAAGATAGGAAAGCAGCAAGAACTACACACTTCCTTTTTAATAATTAGCTTTAGAGAAACTAGAGAGTTAGGGGGAAAAGGAGGAATGCTATAGAAATTTAGGCAGTCTTGAACTAGTTTGTCAAGGTTGATGGATGCAGGCTGGTGAGGTAACAGTGAAGGGACTAGTTGCAAGAAAGCTGCTTAGCTGACTCATCTTTCTCCAGCTTACCTAACTAACAGACATTTTATGAAACTTTTTAAATTGCATGCAACAGCACAGGTTGCAGATGCTGATAACTGGAGATTATTACCAAGGCAACGCAAAACTTTGGTGTCAAGAAGTGTTGATGAAAACAAGTGTAGACTTATTTGTAGTTTTTGCAAATTCATACCTCCTCTTCCCTCTCTTCCTAGCCCTTGGGCTGGTGAGTTACTTCTCCTAATGTGCTTCTCATTAAGGATTTCTTTTTTTTTAATTTTTGCATAGAAGAACTGGGGTGTAGGCTAGAGGTTCGTGGGTGGGGGTATCACCAGAGACAGAGTGAGGAGCAGAAATAGCAGATCTACTAAAATACACTGCTGAGAGGAGCATCAGGCAAGACAGAAGAGGTCTTCTGCACCATGTGTGGGGTAGCTTCCTGGCCAGGGATTGAACTCAGGCCACAGTGGTGATATCATGATAGCACTGACACTTAACTCCTAGGCCACCAAGGAGACCCCTCACTAAGTATTTCAAGGTTAAACTTACAGAGGAGTTGCAGCAAACCAGAAAGGTCAATTGAGTTTCACCAGTGCTTGGGGTTCTGTGCCCTGGGACTCCTTCCAACACCTTAAACTCTTCCAGCTGGAGTATCTTGGGAAATGTGGCAAAAATAGATTCCAGACTATCAAGAAGACAACCGAGGGCCTCCCTGGTGGTGCAAGGGGTTAAGTCTCAGCACTACGAAGCTATACACAGCCACTGCAGAGAGTTCGATCCCCAGCCAGGGAGATTCCCGCATGGCGCAGCAGACCTCTCCTGCCTCGCCCACTGCTCCCCTCAGCAGTGTATTTCAGTCAATCTGCTGTTTTGCTCCCCACTCTCTCTCTGGTGAATCCTCTCACCCCCCCTACACCTTTGGCCTACACACCAGTTCTTGTATGCATAAATAAATAAATCTTAAAAAAAAAAAGATGACAACCAAGTGAACTGCTCAAAGTTTCACATGCTGGGGGTTTCCCTTCACCAAGTCTTTCAGGGCCACCCATAGTGGGATGAAATGCAGTAGCTTCCCATTCATTTCTGACTGGTGCCAGTTTTTCTATGCAGATTCAGGCCTGTGCTTTTTTTCCCTTTCTTCTTTCATAACTAATCTTTCCTTGGTCCCAGTCTTGCCATATGTTTTCTATTTAATATTGGTATGCATTGTATTAATTCCAGTTGTAATGAAGTGCATGTATCAACTTTATGATCTGGCTGAGCATATAATATTCAACTCACAAGGAGAAATTCAGGCTGCACAATTACTTGGTGTCCCACCATCGGGGAGTTGATCTCTAGCCCTGTTAGCTAGTTGAGAGCTGCTTTTCAAAAGGAAAATAGTTGATGGCAGCAGAGTGCATGCCCTTACTCCAAAATTCTAGAGCTCTGAATTCTGATTTTCCCACTGGGACTTGTCAGAGCCTCCCATGTGTCTGCTACAATAACTTCAGGTATTTTGAAAAGTGAGCAGTGGGCTATTAGGCTGCTTTCTAGGAATATGGTATAAGCAAAGGGCAGTAGTAGAGAACTGCAGGCACTTGAACAGGGCAAAAATAAAGGTTTGGGAAACTCTCTGCCCACCTATGACTATGCAGGTGCCCCACTTTCTCCTTTTCCTATTAACACTACCCTTTTAAAATGTGAAAAACAAAATTAAATAAAGGTTTGACTTGGGGCAGAGGCAGGGGAATAGGTTGGAAAATGAATGTATGCTAGCTATATTAAGGTGTTTGTATTTTATCCGATAAGCTAGGGGTACCCAGACTTAGGGTGCATCAATATATCATGAAGACAGATTGATTCCTTTTTGGTTTAGTCTATAATTGGAATTACTCTTTTGTTAAGTAAACGTACTTTAAGATGTGATTTACTGAGCAGATAAAAATGTGGAATTTAGCATAATCACATTGTTGAAATTTCTTGTTATACTTTAAAATGATTACATTGCAAGTTCTTTTAACATTTCTCTTATTTTACACTATTTAAAACAACTTTTCTTAGTCCAAAATATTTGGTAGTAATGTTCATATTTATTATTTTGAAAAATTAAATACATACTCTGCTCAGATAACCTACTTTCGAAGTTTGAGTATAATGAGATGAAAAAAGTACAATGAAAATGCCAAATGAAGATTATGTAAAGCAGAACAAGTACTTGATTCAGAAGATATTATAAGATCTTACAGTATGTCACTCATTTTCATTATAAATATCTATTCTTTAGTAATAACTAATATTTCTTAATCACTGTACGATACTGATACACAAATGGTATTCATGTAACACTCATATTAACCATAAGAAGTTAATTCTCTTTAAATTTGAAAAATTAGCCAAGAAAGAAAAAAGTTTTACCCCAAATCACAGCAACTATTATATAATGAAGTGATGACTTGAACTAGGTGTCTTAATGAAAAACTCATCTACTTAACTGGGATCCCTAACAGCTTCCCTGATATATCACTGTTGTGGAAAAAATAGAAAATGATTCCATCTCTGCATAACATTCCTTTATTGTTGTTTTCCCCCCATACAAACTCACTATTTTAATTTAGTTTACTTGCCTTTTGAAAGGAAAGTAGGGAGCAGTATGCCTATTTAAAAATTTCATTTGGAATTTCAGGTTATATCTCTACCACATAAAACACATTCTCTGCATTCTGCTTGGTGGATAAAACTGTAAAACTCTGGGGCCTCCCTGGTGGCCTAGGGGTTAAGTCCCAGCGTTATCACCTCTCCAAGCTGAGTCAAGCCCTCGCCATGGAGCTAACCCACATGGCACAGCAGATGTCTCCTGTCTCACCCGCTGGTACCCTTAGTGTATCTAAGTAAATCTTCATGTTCAGCTCCCCACTCTGTCTCAGGTGAGCCCTCTCATCCCTGCACCTCTGGCCTACAGCCCAATTCTTCTATGCAAAAATAAATAAATCTTGGGTCTCCCTGGTGGTGCAGCAGTTAAGTGCTGCACTGTGGAGCTGTTGGCAGCGGTGACTGAGTTCAACGCCCAGCTGGGGAGATTCCCACATGGCGAGGCAGACCTCTCCTGCCTCGCTGCTCCCCTCAGCAGTGTATTTCTTTCTGTCCATCTGCCTGTTCTACTCCCCACTCTGTCTCTGGTGAACCATCTCGTCGCCCCACGCCTCTGGCCTGTACCCCAGCTTGTCTGCAAAAATAAATAAATCTTAAAAAAATAAATAAATCTTTAAAAAATGTAAAACTCTGTCTCTACTGAAATTACAACAAAACCTGAATTATCCTATTTCAATTACAGAGGCTATATTATAATGATTAGTTTTCAGGTCAAAGTCTTAATTAAAAAAAAACCTTCGGTGGAAGCAGTGTTCTAATTAATTACCAAATATGACAAAATATTTTTGGATAATATTATTAGCATAATATTTTCAAGAAAACCAAGAAAAAAATGATAAAGATATTTGGCCCTGTTTAAGAACCCATCTTTTGCAGGTATTTCAAGTTTAAAATTAAACAATTGGAGACAATTATTTCAGAAATAGCTAATGATTCTCAGGTGCTATCATTCACCTTCCTTGCCTACCCCGCCTCCCGCTTCTCCAAGCAAACGGATGGTAGAGAAACCCCAGATTTTGTATCTTTGATCTGTATTATAATTACTCCAGAATCTACTCTAATGTGAGGTATTTTTCCTTAGAAAAAAAATTATTTCTTATTGTCATTGCTATATCTTGACCTTAAAAAGTCACTATAATGATATATCTTCACACAAAAACATTAATTCAAAAAGATACCTGCACCCTATGTTTATTGCAGCACTATTTACAATAGGTATGATATGGAAGCAACTCAAATGCCCAAAAATAGATGACTGGATCAAGAAGATGTGGTATATATACACAACGGAATACTATTCAGCAGTCAAAAAAGATAAACTCATGCCATTTGCAGTAACATGGATGGAGCTAGAAGGGATCATGCTCAGTGAGATAAGCCAGAAGGAAAAAGAAAAATATGAATGGTTTCACTTATAAGAGGAATATAGAGGAACCAAATAAGGGATCAGGGGATAAAATAACATAATAATAGAAAACCAAAAAAAAAAAAAAAAAACCTAGCAGGTAACTATAAATAAGAGACTTTCTTCAAGGGTAGGGGAGGAAAAGGGATCAAAACAAGGGAGAGAAGAGCACAAGGGACTATGGTGATGGTTCATGCGTGAATTAGTGGTGGGAATTTTACAGGGAACACACAATGATGTAAAAGATATAAATAAAATATAAATATATCTTCAGAAAGTTATTTAGGTTAATTGAAAATATTTGTTTCACTCTATTATTTTGGATTCCATAGAAAGGAATTCATTTGCCCATTTCTGAAAGATTGAGAATCTGGAGAGGAATATGAAACGTGGTTTCTGTCATCAGGCAGACAATTTACCATATGTGAGAAAAATCAGAATATATGCAAATACAAAACTTTGTTGTAATGAACCAATTTTAGTACAACAGGTGTAGTGGCAGGAAGGACACTCTGGGGTTCTCCACCACTCTCCACTGCACTCTGCCGCACTGTCCTCTGCTGCACCCATATATGTTCAGTCTCAGTTCAGGTGTGCCAACTTACGCATGTCCACACCATATCCCAGGTGTGCACCATCAGGCATGTGTGCCCCGAGTCCACGCTCCCAAGAGCTTTCTGCATTCAAAGCCGCAGGTGATAGCCACAGAGGCCAACTGCGCAAAAGTCAGAGCAAGCTTCACTTAGTTTACAGGTGTGCAATAGGAAAATGCAGGATTAGGTGGGGTGGTGTACCTGCTAGCTTACATTTACCTCTCTAAAGCTAAACTTCACCTTTGCCATTTTTTTTTCTGGAGGTATTTGCAACTTGGGACATATCAACAGAGACTCTCTTCCCTCTGGATCTAGTTTAGTTCAATGTAGGTGGGTAGATGACCTGAGGGAGGGAGGAAAATGAGGTCAGGTTTGGCACTTTTGTTGGACTTGGGGGAAAGGGCCCAAATGAGGGCCCAAATGCCATATCCTGTTGGAAATTAATTGCTTAAAAACAAACTGAAATAATATAGGTTATATCCTCCAGTTGTGGCCAATAGTTCTTCATAATGAAAGGCCTGAAAGGCCAATTTCAAATTTAGAACTTCCCAGTCATTAGCGTTCCACACTGGACTGTAGGGACATGTGGAAAGATAGGTATGTGCTGCAGTCTAACCTATACTTGTTGCTCAGATTTGTTTATACCCTGACCCCCCTACACCCCCACCCCTCACAGAGCCATTCCTTGGTGACTCTGCAGGCACAGGGATGTGCACATCAGTTCTGCTGGCTGCCTGGAGCTTGGGAAGGTCTATGAAGCTTCTGGAAGCAGAAGTAGGGCTACTTGGGCACGAAAATCCAGGATTTTGGTTATCCAGAGCATGGTCTACAGGGCAGGGCTTGAGTTGTAGGTGGTCAAGCTCCCTTATCCTGATGGACTCCATTCTTGCAGCTGAAGGAAAGTCAGCAGAGATTTCATCAATCTAATCTAATGTTGGGTCAGGCTATTCATTTTCCCAACTGCTTTCCTTCTAGATTGCCTCTAGCTGACACTTGCCTCAAGCAAGGGACTTTTAAGGGGATTCTTTCTAAGGAAACTTCTAATTTCTTATTTCTTTGGACTTTGGGATAGAAATAGCCCTGGGTCACCACAAATTGCTCAGTCTCTATTAAACCATCACCAAATAGTCTTAATGTGAGGGTACCATATGTTTCTTGCTATGACTATGACTGACACAGCTGGCTCATTGTAGGGTAAATGAGAATTATCAGGTTTTTCCACCCTCCCTTCAATGATGGACTTCTGCAGGCCTACGTGCATGCCTGATGCAAGGCACCTGGAGTAGGGTGTGGGCATGTGTGAGTGGGCATACCTGGGCCAGAGACTGGGCTTATAGGCAGGGGAAGCAGTGGCAGCAGTAGAACATCAGCAGCAAGTAGCAGCAGGGAATACAGAGCATGAAGCAGAGGACATTCCATTTGGGGTGCAGCAGAGAGGCCACAGGATGCCCCCAGAGATCCCAAAAAAGTAAAGATTCGCAGCGGTTAAGCGCTGTGCTGTGGAGCTGTCCGCAGTGGCGATGCGAGTTCGACGCCTGGCCGGGGAGAATCCCACATGGTGCGGCAGACCTCTCCTGCCTCGCCCGCTGCTCCCCTCAGCAGTGTATTTCTGATCTGCCTGTTCTGCTACCCGCTCCGTCTCTGGTGAACCCTCTCGCCGCCCCACGCCTCTGGCCTGTACCCCAGCTTGTATGTATAAATAAAAAAATAAATCTTTAAAAAAAAAAAAGTGAAGATTCACTGGGGGCTGTGAGGCCTGCTAGCCTCCTGGCCCCCCGGCCCCATTGCCTGCCATGTACATGATTGTCTCCCTACAAGAGGCCATTAAAAAGCATAAAAAGCCGGGCCTCTCTGGTGGCGCAGCGGTTAAGTGCTACGCTGTAGAGCTGTCGGCAGCAGCGATGCGAGTTCGACGCCCGGCTGGGGAGAATCCCACATGGTGCGGCAGACCTCTCCTGCCTCGCCCGCTGCTCCCCTCAGCAGTGTATTTCTGATCTGCCTGCTCTGCTCCCCACTCTGTCTCTGGTGAAGCCTCTCACTGCTCCACACCTCTGGCCTGTACCCCAGCTCTATGTATAAATAAATAAATCTTAAAAAAAAAAAAGCATAAAAAGCCGCTGAGGTCTCCTGAACTCCTTTCCTTTTGACCTGTCTGCGCAGCTCTATAGAGAACCTGTGTTTCTTGTGGTCATGCTGGCGCTACACTCATTCAGAGAGATTTTATAGCAAAGGTGAAGTTGATGTAGGTCTTGAGGGAAATTCACACTTACTAGGCAAAAAAACCATAACATTTAGAAATTAAAGGGACTTAAAAGGACAAATGCAACATTACTATCCTGTGTCAATATTTTTGTCCTGTTTGACATTTTGACACAATCAGATGACATTTGAAGTTTTTCTTAATTTCTCATCCTCTAGTGTTCCCTTATATTGTTTAGATACTGATAATGTATTCTCCATATATCCTATGATGACTCACATCCTATTTTAAATAAACTTCAGTGAGCGTTTTATTCAAATGGTGCTTTGTGAAGTCATTTGGCTTTCACTCAATGGGAATATACCATTTGTCTGCCTGTTCTGCTCCCGACCCTGTCTCTGGAAAATCCTCTCGGTGCCCCATGCCTCTGGCCTGGACCCCAGCTTGTATGCATAAATAAATAAATCTTAAAAAAAAACTGTTCCAAAAATCACAAGTTCGAATATTAATTTTATAGGTAGGAACAGTGTGTAATTGACATTAAAAATGTAATTATTCTTGACTGGGTGGGCTTTGGTTTTAAGCTCTTTTGACCTAAAGGTATGTTGATGCTGCCTATATGCAGAGAGGAAATGTTGGGGTTTAATCTCTTCCTTTTAAAGATTGCACCATGGAGATGCAAAGGCGGGGGACTCATTGTTTACATCTTCTTGGGATTGAAAAGACTGGCTTTACCTGCAGGCAGTAAATTTTGCACAGACAGCTTTGCTCTCGGTCTGCTAGATCAGGGAGGGGTTGTTTCCAGAACATTTTACAGTATATTCACAATTTATTAGATTTACCTACTCTTCTCATCAGCTTACTTTACAATTAAAGTGATATTTAGTTTTGTATTGCACAAAGGCAAACTTGAGCTCTGAGATCCTATAGTAGCATTCTATTTTCAGGGAGTCATCCATACAAATCATATCCATATAAATATGTTTCTATTAATTTTTAAGTGACAGAAACATAAAAAATTAAAAAGTTATCCTAAAGAATTACTAGATTCCCCACCCCTCTTCTCCTCCAGTATAACTGTTTAATTTGAGAAACTTGTGATAGCGGGGAAAAATGGGGCTTCAAAATTGCCAAAGGCAGTGCCCAAATTGCTTACCGGTCACTATCTTGGTTGTGCACCTGCGTGCACAACTCCAAGACTACTCAGGCTTAGGGAAAAATAACAATGGGATTTATTTAACAAACAGGAAAAAGCAAAGAATTACTGAAGTCAACATATGGCCGTTTACCTTACTTAAAGCCATGTCCAGTCCGTTAAGTCCCAGAAAAGTAACAAAGGTGGCGTCTTCCCACCACTGACATGGAGCTCCTCTTCCAAACAATAGGCCACATCTCCAAAATGGCGCCTCCCTTCTTCTGCAGACGCGCAGAAGCCAGAGAGTAGGCCAGGTTCCAACTCACGAGGATGACACAAAACACAACTGGAGATGGTCCTGGAACTGCCATGGTGCCCAGCACAGCATCAGGCCAACAACACTGCAAACAGCAACTACAGCAGCCAGATGGCCCAACAGACTGTGCTTACGCATTTTAGGAAGGCGCCCACTTGTGGCCTCTGCCTTCTTCCTTCAGCTGCAGTAAAGACAAAACTGGGAGCAGTTTCCGTCGCTCGGCTACTTGCAAAGCCTCCAAAGTTGCTGACCCCAAAGTCACTGAAGATTACAAAAACGCTCAGTCTATATCCTGGTGGCTCAAAACTTCTGGCATCTGATTTCCAAACTCTCAATCTTGGTGGCTACATTTTCTGCTGCTTCTTTTCCTACATCATGGCGGCTACATCCACCCCCCAAACTGAAAACTTAGCATTTTCCCTGGGGCTATTCATTCTCATCAGCAAACTCCCTTCCAGGGGGCACTACCTTTACCGGACTTTGGACTCAGCCCGGTTACACTTGGATTTTCATGACTGCATTGATGTGAGGTGAGGGAAAAAGAAAAAAGTTAGGATAAACACTCAAAGATGTCTGGTTTGGGTCAATGAGCACATGATCCTATTTACTGAAATTAGAAGAAAAAAGAGATGCTTGCAGGAGAAATGACGAGTTCAGTTTGTACAGCCTTACTTTGGGTTTCTGGCAGTACATTCCTTTTTTCATAGACTGACCTGAAACTATTAATTTGGAGGTGGACAACATCTACTGAAAACAAGAGAATAGATGTGATCAATCAGGTAGAACATACAGAGTAAGAACAGAAGGTAGCCAAGGGAAAAATAGCCTTGAAGAACAAAGTTCCAGCTTAGTGGCAGTTTAGTAAAGATTGGGGAGAGGTAAGGAAATCAAAAAAAATGTGTGATCTTGTTACAGGGTGGGGTGAGGGGCACCCCAGAACCCCCAAACCTTCCTGCTCTAGATAGGTTCTGACATCTGTTGTATCAAGACAAAACATACTCCAGTGCATAAGACCTTTAATGGAAAGGAACTTTAATATAATTAGCGCACAACAAAGAAAAGATAAAGAATATAGGTTATAAATCAAGCACCTGAAGTTACGCATCCCCTTATGGGTAAATGGCAACCAAACAGGGTTGGCCCAAAGCACTGACACTGAGGTCCAAAAGCCTGCCACAAGTCTTAAGTCACCTCCTGGTGGGGACCCATAGGATAAAGGGCAAAAAGGGCCCAGCACATCTGAAACAGAAGCAAAATCAAAATCAAGATAAAAGCTGCCATTGCTAACCTCCCCACGGGTCTCTCACCCACATGTTTCAACCACTATAAGACCAAGACGCAAACATAGATTCTTCACATGTCTCTGCTCCAGTGACTTCTCCAGGTCTCCTTGCTCCCCATCTTTCTTCCTTCCTGCTCCAGGCTTCTTTCTACCTTTTCTCTCCCTGCTCAGCCCCACCCTCCCTTGGGTGGGGCAGGGAAACTGGCACCTCCCCTTTTCCTGGGGACCACCCTGTTACAATCAAGGAATGAAATGGTCAACACAGTCAGGTTTTCTTGAAGCTCAATACTGAAAAGAGTTAATCATATCTGGTGACTAAGTGCTGACGATAGTTAGCAATTTCAGTGGAATGTGGGGGCAAAGTCTAATCACAGCCTCTAAGAGCAAAGAGGGACATTAGGAAATGTAGGTAGTAACTCAAGACGTTTTACTTTGTTGTGAAAATGTAACTAGAGGCAACTGCAGGGACAGAAGGCTTGAAAGCAATGTAAGAGATGTGTGAGTGGCATGAGGAGAGGAGGACAGAGCCAACAGCTAGCTTATGAGTAAAGATCCTGAGGAGTGGATGTCGTCAGATTAATCAAATGAGAAGATTTCTTGGAGTTTGGAAAAGATACAGGTGGAGTTGTAAAGGGGGAGGGAATTGATAGACATTTTGCATTATACCAAAAGGCCTCAGTTTTCTCTCTAGAATAACAGGCAGTGTCTTCTGCTTGACCAAGAAGGGAAGATGACCTGGTGGGGGGAGAGCTGAACGTTTGGTAGAGAAAATTGTCCAGGAAGAAGTAAATAGGATTACTAAGAAGTGCTGAGGGTGTTTCGCTATGTATTTTAGGAGGCCCTAGTCTCAAAACTTTCTCTTCCAATTCTGACCTGCAAGGACTAGAAGACAGATGAAGGGTGACCTTTACTTAAATCTTCATCTCCAGTGGCCCAGTTGTGTGGACACCAGGGCGTGTGTTGAGTGCCTACCACTCGTTTATGTACGAAGCATCCGGAGGGGCCATGCCATTGTATTCTAAGAAGCGCTGTGATACAGTTTCAACTTCCCAAGGACCTCACGGAAGTCGAGTCATTTTGAAAAGGAGGGGGTGAGAAGCCGGGAGAGGAGATGAAGGAAAGGGCCCAACTTTTTATCATATTCACCGGGAGGCAAAGCGGGTGGCTGCTCAGGGTCCAGGTGCCCTGCTTCTAGCCGTAGAGAAGAGGCCGGACCCGGTGCCGCCAGGCGGAAGCGCCTCTGCTATTGGCCCTGCGGCGTCTTTACCTGCGCGGGGCCCACCCGAGCGCAAAGTCCGCGACGTGCGGCGCAGGAAGCGGAGGCCGGCACCGCAGGTGGGCCACCGCCCTCGGCCAGGCAAGATGCCCCTGCGCCTGCGGGGAAAGAAGAAAGCCACGTCCAAGGAGACCACCTGTCTGGTGGAGGGCGAGCAGGCGGGCGCGGGCTGCGGTGGCGGCGGCGGCGGCGGCGGCGGCGCCACTGGCAGCAACAGCCTCGGCTACCCCCGGATCCCTCCACGGCGGCTGGTTTTCCACACGCAGCTGGCGCACGGCAGCGCCACGGGCAGAGTGGAGGATTTCTCCACCAACCGGGAGCTTTACGCCAAGATCGCGGGCGTGTTTGAGATCGCGCCGTCCGAGGTAAAACAGGTGCTCGGCCTCGCTGCCGAGCGCCCGGCTGGCTCAAATTGGCCGCGGGCTGGTTGATCCGCGCGTGCTTGAGCCCCGCGCCCGCGCGGGGAGGGGTCCGCCCGAAGTACGCCAGGGGAAGTGAGAGGGCCTTACTGGGAAGAGAAAGGTAAGTACCGGGATTGTACACTTTCCCGGTGCTCGGAGATCCAGCTTCTAGGAAACCGGGAGCGACCTTTCTCCATGCAAATAAGTATGTTCCATTGACTCCGGATTAGCTGTTCCGGGCGTGAGCGCCTTCCAGAGTGGAGAACTCACAAGGCAAATTATATCCTGTCTACACTACTTGATCTGGACTTTATTCTATTTTATCCGCGGGTGAAGGTCACGCTGAGCATCTCCCAGATTAAGAAAAAAATTAACTGGGGTTGGGGGGGCCGGGCGGAATGCCTATTGGGTGATAAACTGAGGCCTAAGCTTTGCCTTGAGTTAACCCAGTGTTAATACCAACAACTCCTTTTGTGGTATTTCCAAGAAATTTATTTCCAGGGAATTTTACCTAACACATAAACTAGTTAACCAGGTTTTCAGGGGGGAATGAGCTCTGCGTTTTACACTTCATCCTTGAAAAGGGACTAAATTTTGCTTTTAATTAGGTTGACTGCTTGCGTTTAGGCAACTGGAGTTCCATATAGGCATCATCTCCAGAGCACTGGCTTGGACCGATGTTTATGTGGTTACTTAATGCTTACCCAAACGAATTGCAAATGGAGGTGTGTGAGTTTAAGAAAACATTTCCTACCTGTATTAAAGAAAGGCAAAACATTTTGTTGCCCTGGACTCCCGGGAGAGCCTTAAAGTGCCTTTGAATAGCACAGAGAGACATTTATGTATCTGTTCTTTAATGTTTAGCAGGTCTGCTCAAGCGCAGGTGAGGTCAAGGCAAAATTCCAAGAAGAGTTGAAAGAGCTAGAAGTGTAACCTTCTGTTCTTTCAGGGTACCCAGGTACTGCGTGGCAATCACAGACTCATTTATGAATTATTTATATTGATAAGGAGTAGTAACAATAATAATACTCATATGTATAGGACTTTTCCATTTATAAAACACTTTCACAGGAACGACTGATGTTTTCTAGGAGAGTTAGGTGGCAGGTGGTTCATTAGGTAGCTAAGGGCAGGGGTTGGAGACTGGTAAACCTAGATGTGGAAGCAGGTTCTACAACTTCTGTTTGGTCTCAATTAAGGCCAAATACTTTCAGCCATCTCTATAAAACAGATAAAAATATCTACCTTGCAGGGTTGTTGTAAGGACTAGTGTTCAATATAAACTTATCATATTTTATATGTACTCTGTGCTTAACATACTGTAACTTATGTAATAAATACTTAATAGTTTATTGAGAGGCTGAGATGTACAGTGTTTGAAACTTGCCTAAAGTCATAGAACTAGCAAGAAAAAAGCTGGGCTATTAAAACTTGGATCTTTTGAATTTAAGCTAGTGAGCTTCGTAGCAAAATAAATCAACTATGTTAAATGTCTCTATAACCAGGGATTGTAATTAACCAGATTTCATTTCTTTGCATCTTCCTCATAATAGGGCATTCTGAACTCAAGATGCATGATTTCATTCAATCTGCTTCATCCCTGAGTAGCAGTAGTATTACTGTATCTGCTTCATAGAGAAGAAACTCAGGGTTTGAGGTTCAGTACTTTCTCAAAACTATACTTAAGAAGTGGCAGAGCCTGGATTTAAGCCCTGGGTTTTTAAAAAATTTTTTTAACTTCACATTCCATTAAGTCATATTACTGTATTGCTTCCCATGTTTTCCAGGCTGTCTCAGCAATTGTTTGGCAGCCATGGTCAACATTCTCAGTTTCTGTGTACTGACTTGCAAAATAAAATTCCAAGATGAAAAGATGTTTTGATGTGTTATATCATAGTTCATAAAGAATTCCAAATATATGTTTATTAGTATATTTACATATATAACCAACATTTAATGCCAGTTTTCCATTTGGATTAAAAAGGGTAAGAATGTTTAGGATAAAGTATTTGTCATCATAGTATAGTATGTCACGAGTATCTCAGTAGTTAATTTTGAAAACAAGTAGCTTATTAAAATAAAATGCACACAGTGAGATCCCATTTCCCATCCTATGCCCTCAGCAAGAGGAATAGTAGTTTAAATTTTTGACATGTCAGTGTTGACAAGAGAAAAAATTTCCCACTTTAATAGATTGAATAGATGTTTCACTTGCAAGTCATGCCTCTTCTCTAAAGAGGTGGTTGTAAGGATATAAATAGCACTATAAAAAGCTGTACCTCCTTTACTGAGTGGGGGGTTGGAGGGACAAGAACTTGATTTGACCTGATAATCAAATGGAGCATATTTAGCCAAATGTACTTGGAGTTAATAATGGGCCCAGGACTGTGGTATCATGTAAGTCTTTAATACACCCTTACTATAACACAGGATTCAGTTGAACTAAGTACAGCTTTGAGAAGTTCAGCAGCTTGTTAGAGTCTCTGGGCTGGTATGACTTGGAGCCAGAATTTGAATTCAGGTTTTCTGGTTCTAAATTCATCACTAAGCGATATGTCATTCTTGGTAACTGTATTCAGGTATGGAAAAATGTCTTTTAAACAAATTATCTTTTAAATTAAAGCCTCAGATTCAACACAAAAATATTTAGTTGCCTCAAAAAAGATGCTCTTTTGTAACTGATTGTTGTGGATTACATCTACTTCATGGTGCCTGAAGTAGGAAGCTAATGCAGTATATGAATCACTTAAAATTTGTTAGCAATTCTGGGCTCAGTCTATGATCATTACCTTGAACAGATGGCCAATTATGCAAAATCCCTCATAGCTACTAAACAACTAAATGAGCAATTCAGTAAAAAAAGAAAGCAAATTAATCTTGCCTAGAAGAACAGTTAACTCATAAAAAACGCAGGGATAAATTTATAAAAAGTTTACTGCCATCTTTTAAAATATCCAGGTTACATCAATGAGTTGTTCATTAATCTCCTGAACTATAGTCATGAACTTTGTTGAAGGGGTATTTTGAATATTTGCCCACTGTAATTGTTTGGAAAGTAGTTTGTGCTATGACATGTTTTAATTCTCTTACTGTGTGTAAAGATTTTAGGAAGAGAAAATGAATTTAAAAGAACTTTTAAAGAAACCAGCTTTGTAAGAAAGAGAAAAATATCGAATGGTTTCACTTATAACAGGAATTTAGGGGAAACAAATAAGAGACATTCGGCAAGGGAGGGGGAGGATTAGGGTTCAGAATGGGAAGAGGAGAGCACAAGGGACTATGGTGATGGTTCACGGGTGAATCGGTAGTGGGTAACCTATTGGGGATACACAATAATGTAAAAGATATGAATAATAATAAAAAATAATAAAGAAATCAGCTTTGTAGTTAGCTGACTTACATGTCTAGAATGGAAAACTCAGTTTCTTTATAGAATTCAAAAATTATTTCCTTGGTTATTAGTTGGAATATGATATAATAATAAATAGTTTATTGAATGAATGGATCAAGCAAATGCACCGCTCCCCCCTTCATGTATAAAGCAGTGTACTTGGGAAGCAGAAAAGGCAAGAATGATGACTTTTTTAAAATTTGAACCATACAAGCTCATAATATTGAGGTTACTTAAAACAAACCTTCTCATGAAACCTGCCCTCATCTCATGCTATTACCTCATTTCTTTTTTTTTTAAAGATTTATTTATTTATACATATAAGTTGGGGTACAGGCCAGAGGTGTGGGATGGCGAGAGGGTTCACCAGAGACAGAGCGGGTAGCAGAACAGGCAAATCAGAAATACACTGCTGAGGGGAGCAGCGGGTGAGGCAGGAGAGGTCTGCTGCACCATGTGGGATTCTCCTCGGCTGGGTGTGGAACTCACCGCTGCCCACAGCTCCACAGCGCAGTGCTTAACTGCTGCGCCACCAGGGAGGCCCTATTACCTCATTTCTTTTTAGCAGAAGTCAAAAGTTGCTGTCTTCAATGAGATATATTCTGTATATCATCTTTCTGCTCAAAACTTTCCAATAGCCTACCATCTCAGAGCATAATCCAAATGCTATCTTTGGGTATAGGCTCTGTTGCTTTCTGACTTTGCCTTCTGTTCCAGCCTCTTGGTCTCCTGGCTGTTCCTTGAACACAGGAGTCTTAGGGCTTTTGCACTGGCTCTTGACTCTATCAGAACATCTTCCTGCAGAGTGTCCTTCTTTAAGCCTGCTAATATATTACCTGCTCATTGAGGCTGCCACTGATTCATCTCGTTAAAGTTTCATTCCTCACTTAAATTTCCTTGATGGCATACTAATATTCTATGTATATTTAATTTGTTATGGTTGTGTCTCTTTTCTTCTTCAAACTACTCAATTATAAGTTCCACAAATGCAAGGGTGTCATCTGTTGTTTACTGATGATAGCCCAAGGGCTGAACATAGCTGGAACTTAAAGTATTTGTTAAAAGAAAAAAAAGAACCTTACAATATTTTATGGCCTGCACCTCTGACATAAAATTTTAGTACCAGTTACAACACTGGTAACTTCAGGTAAATGTTAATTTTTCTGTGTTCTGTGAAAGAGACTGCCTCTGAAGGGCTAGGGGTGAGGGGTATCACTCATCTTGAAAGGGGAGAACTAAGAGGGTGAAATACTACACTGGAAAGTTAAATCAAAGCTACTTGTATCAAATGTTTGCATCTCTACAAAATCCAGTGATTACAAAGTTGGGGACTGTTTGCAAGCAAAATTGCTTCCTAGAGGAATAGTGTATGGAGCTGCTTTGTGAAGCTTCGTAGAAACTGCTTCTTTTCTCGACCTGCTGGCACCAGTATTCTTCTCTTGTGAAAGCCAATTTTCTATATTTATGTGGTGCTTCTGGATAACATCAAGTGTGCTGTAGACTTCAATTCCCAGCATTGCAGATAACTGGCAAGTGAAACTGTCTTTTTCACAAATAGGAAATCTGGGAAGAATAGCGTAAAATGGGGTTCATCACTAACTTACATGTGGTTCCCCCAACCACTCCCCTCCCTCAAGGGAAAACAAAATCAAGGTATGGGAATTCGGAATGAATTGTATGGTTAAGGTCTCATGACTGTGAACCAAGTCAAATAAAATTGGGTTTAAAGAGAACAGCAGGCCTCTACTTTGGGAACTGCCTGACACTCACAGGTAGGCCTTAGCACTGTTTTATTGGACATGAATGATGTCATAGAACATCAGCAGCAGGTAAACCACTCTGTGACTGTGATGGATTAAGACTAAAATTATTTTTAAAAATTTTTTTTTAACATTTTTAAAAAAAGATTTATTTATTTATACATACAAGCTGGGGTACAGGCCAGAGGCGTGGGGCGGCGAGAGGGTTCGCCAGAGACAGAGTGGGCAGCAGAACAGGCAGATCAGAAATACACTGCTGAGGGGAGCAGCGGGCGAGGCAGGAGAGGTCTGCCGCACCGTGTGGGATTCTCCCTGGCTGGGCGTCGAACTCGCATCACGCACTGCCATCAGCTCCACAGTGCAGCGCTCAACCGCTGCGCCACCAGGGAGGCCCAAAATAAAACTATTTCTATACTGATGTCTGAACAGGCAAAAACATGAGCATTGTCCAAACCATGAATATGGACCAGGCGCCCCCTGCCTTGACTGATAGAGGTGATTGCTGCCTCTTTACCAATCACAGCATTCACTTTGATCATTTTTCCCTGTTATTGATGGCTTACTAAAATACTCATAGTTGCCTCCACTTCTGACAGCAGTGTATCCAGAACAAACACATGCTTCCTTTAACCTGCCCCCAAATCTAACCTGACACTCTTAGTGAGCAGCCCACAGATCCCTGTGTTTCAAGGAGGAAGACATTAAATGTGAAAATTCCTGGTAGTCTTCGGCAGTTATTACTGCTGGATTATTGTGATGCAGATACTAAAGAGGCATCCTGAATATGGTTTCCCTTCTATTTGCTTCCATCATACCAATCTTTTTTTTTTTTAAGATTTATTTAATTTTGCATACAAGCTGGGGTACAGGCCAGAGGCGTGGGGCGGCAAGAGGTTTCACCAGAGAGAGAGTGGGGAGCAGAACAGGCAGATTGACGGAAATACACTGCTGAGGGGAGCAGTGGGCAAGGCAGGAGAGGTCTGCTGCGCCGTGTGGGAATCTCCCCGGCCAGGCCAACAGCTCCGCAGCGCAGTGCTTAACTGCTGCTCCACCAGGGAGGCCCCATCATACCAATCTTAAAAACCTACAGGGCTGGCAGTTACTTGCTGTTTTAATCCTTTTGGGCTGTTATAACAAAATGTCAACAACTGAGTGGCTACAAGTCGCATTAATTTATTGCTTCCAATCTTGGGGGCTGGGAATCTAAGATAATGGCAAAAGCATGGCCCCCTTCTGGTGAGGTCCCACTTCCTGGTTCATAGCTGGCGCTTTCTTGCTGTGTTCTGAAATATAGCAAAGGTTAGCAGTGTCTCTGGAGCCTCTTTGATAAAGTACTAACCCTGTTCATGATTTAAGTACCTCCCAAATACTCCACCTACTAATTCCATCACCTTTGGGTTATGATTTCAGCATTTGAATTCTCAGTGGGGGACACGTTCATTCCATAGCACTTACCAGCCAAGCAATGTCTCCTGCTCCTGCCTACCTCTTTTGTCATGTCCTGTGCCTGCTGCTCTAATTTCATCTTGTAACAAAAACATTTACATCTCTTCCTGAGAACTGGTACTTTTAAAAATTTTGTTAGATGGTTTAGTTGCTCCACATATTTTATAAGTAAATACGATGAATACAGCAGATGAAACTGAAAATGTGTACAGAAATGAGACTACAAATGTCCTTGAAGCTGTACAGATTTTATTCTTTGTACAATGAGTATAATGCGAATGTTTTCCAGCAGTGGATTGATTCCTGATTCGTGATTTATAAAGTAGAAACACAGCTAACCATTCGTATGCTGCATTTGCTTTGTAAATGTTTGGTTTAATTAAAAAAAATGTTTAGTTTAAGTTGACTATAATGGTATTTTCTGGAATTACACAGTACCATCTGAGAAGTTCTAAATATATTGCTGTCATTATGTAAGCTTACTATCCCTCATCAGCACAAACCTCACTTTTATGGGAAAAATTTAAGCAAAAAAAATAAAATCCATGACTCATGTTGAGAAGTGGGAGGATAATCTAACTAGCTGCCTTGCAGTCCTTATTGCTATCGTAGAGATAAGAAACAAATAACACTATTTTTTTGTGTTGAAAATCCCTTGAAGTCAGTGTGTGACAATTCTAGAATAATATTCAGACCTCTGGGAAGAGGCTGACTCTACCCAGCCTGTGCTACTTCAAAGGTTGATGGCTGGTGCCTTGCCCTCCCTCACCTGCCCCTGCTGCTTCAGCCATCCTGAGTAGATGTAGAAGGTTCTTGCTGGTTGTAAGAGGTCAAGATCCTCAGGTTACTGGGCAATTTTTATGTGTGTATGATTTATATATATACATATTTAAAAAAAAAAGATTTATTTATGCATATAAGAGCTGAGGTGTAGGCCAGAGCTGCAGGGGGTGAGAGGATTCACCAGAGACAGAGTGGGGATCAGAACAGGCTGAAATACTCTGCTGAGGGGAAGCAGCGGTGAGACAGGAAAGGTCTGCTGTGCCATGTAGGTTAGCTCCCTGGCTGGGGATGGAACTCAGGTCACTGTGGCTGGTGAGAGCTTGATAGTGTTGAGATTTAACCCCTGCACCACCAGGGAGGTCTATATATGTATAAGTTTTAGTGTTAGGATATACGAGGGGGCAAAAAAGCTCAGGACAACCTCTGCAGCTGCTCAGTCAGGTTCCATGGACAGCTGGAATATCATCCACGATGTCCACGTGAAAGCAATACCTCTAGATTCTGGAGAACCAAGAGCAAGTCCAGTTGTCTTTCACCTTCCATCTTAATCCATCTTTCTCACACTTCTTTTTCTGCTTTTGACTGAGTCCTCTCACCCTTATGGTTTTGCTCTTTTATAACCCTAATTGCTTCATTACTCTGTGTCTTTTTCTTTGTCTCTATTCTTTTTCTAAAAAAGATTTATTTATGCATACAAGAACTGGGGTGTAGGCCAGAGGTGTGGGTGTGTGTGTGTGAGAGGATTCCAGAGACAGAGTGGGGAGCAGGACAGGTGGATCTACTGAAGTACACTGCTGAGGGGAACAGCGAGCAAAACAGGAGAAGTCTGCTGTGTCATGTGGGAAGCTCCCTGGCTGGGGATCTACTTGTGCTGCAGTGGCTTCATAGTGCTGAGACTTCATAGGTTGCACCACCAGGGAGGCCCTATTTTCCTGTATTCATTCTGTGCCCTCTCTCAGTCTCAAATTTGCACTCTCTGAGAATCTGTTGTGTTGGTGAGTCAGGGTGTAGTACAGATGAGATAGGATCCTGGGCCTATGAGGCTAATCTCTGGTCCAACCTGCAGGGTTATGTGGTACAAAGGAAGGTGAACAGTGATAAAGAGTCTATTGGAGAAGACAGTGGGTGTGACAGGTGTTCTGAGACTTCTTGAATTAGGGGTGTGGCAGGTATTTTCGATGGCCTGTCCAGAACTTGAAATTACTTTTAGTTGTCTGAATTTTAGGCATTGATCTTCACTACCTGGATATATTTTTTTCCCTGCTCTTTCCCTGTTAACTCTGCTAAAAGTTATAAACTTATTAAAAATTAAGAGTTTATTTGAGCAAAAATCAATTTGATTTAGGCAGTGTCTAGCAGGAAGTGGTTGGGGTGGTCTGTAGAGAGGAGCTAGAGGAAAAGTTTTTTACAGAGAAGACATGGAGGAGGCAAAGCAAGGAAATTACCTAAATGCCTATGACTGAAGGGGTTAACTATTTGGGAAAGCCTCATTGGCTGTTTGTGATTGGTTGTCTGTAAATTTGTTTTTTCTTAATCTTAAGAAGGCATTTTCAGCTGTGCATTGTTTTTGCTTAGACAGGTTAAAGGATGCCTCACTGATTTACGTTAACTTATGTTTCAGGCCTCAGAAGTCACTACTTAATGCCTTGCCTCTCACCTCAGAACTAAATTCCATGCCTCTCTGCTGAGCTTCCAATTGTCTGTCTTTTCCATTAGAAGGGGAGGGGAGAGAGGTGTGTGCAAACCTGTGTATACCTATGTGAGCATAAATCACCCAAACCCACCCCTTCTAATCCAGTTAGGAGCACACTACATATCTGTTTTACACAATTGCTTGTGGCAGAAGCAAAGGAATGAAAATCTTAAGAGAAATGCTGAGGTCTGGAATAGCAGTCACTGGGGTCCTTTTGGTGTCCAGAGAGCCACCAATTTGTCCTTAATGTCAGGAGAACTGTGTTTAATGCCAGTAAGTCAATTTAGTAATTTCTAAGAAGTCCCCATGTCTTCTGAAAGGTTTCCTGTGCTCCCTTTGATTTCCTCTGTCTCTTTATGATAAACCCCCACCACCTAGGGTTAATCAAATGTGTTCTTGAGAACTACTTATACCTGTAGAAGTAGCTAACAGACACCTTTGGGCTAGATGCTTACTGAGGTTGACAAAGAGGAAGCTAACCGAGGATGGTTGACAGTCACTGTTTTTCTGGGTTGGCATCTAAGAAACTGTCCTTTCTCATTCACCTTCGAAACTGTGATCCTACTGTTGGGTTTGTTGAGTATTCTAGATTTTAGTGCTAAAAAATGTGGAGGCCGAAGTTTAAGTTGGAGAATGACGAGTCCCAGGGAGATCCTGGGCTTCTATGGATAAATGAAAGGCAAGACGGGAACTTAGATTGTGTCAGTGACAGAATATTTGCCTTTTGGAAACTTATCTGACCCTTTGTAAGTAGTGACTAAGAAGCTTAAGAACTTGAGCCTTTAGAAAGAGTATTTGCTATTTTATAAAAAAAAATCTCCCTGGAGATTATCAGAGTACATGTAGTAGAACAGTTCCAACTTAAAAAAAAATAAGAATCCACATCTCAGTCCAGTCTGTAAAAGTGAGTTTCTTAAGTTATTGTTAACTTTAAATGGCTTTAAAGGGGATACACATGCCAAGTTTGACAACATGATAGTTTCGTACAATTTACATATCTGTATGTTGCATTAATGAAGTAGTGGTTATGTGATTGGCACAACACTCACATATTTCAAATCTAGCCCAGAACCTTAACTTAACTTTAAATATGCATCTTCTCATAGTTGATAGTTATGATGTGTTCTGGGTGTGGTTTGATTACTCCCTTTCTCCTTCTGTTCTTTATACTTCCCCCTTCCTATCTTAATATTCCCTCCTTTAGTAAAGGTGAGTGAGGGATCGTAGGCATGTCTTGGGAATTAAGGAGAAGGGAATCATTGTTGAATCATCACTATTACTACTTGTTCTATCTTTTCTGAAAAGGAATTTTCCAGAAACTACCAAGTGGCTACAATCTACAGATGAGGTAACTGGAGCTTACAGCAAAAGTCAATCATTCAAGTCACATACTTCAAAGGGATATCTCTGATCTTTGGCTTGTCTACCAAAGGCCATGCTCTTTTCTTACTAGTTTCTAGTCTTGTTGGACCTAATGTTCCCTTCTATATCAAATATTGTGTGATACCATTTTACCATCCTGAAATAAAAATGTAAACAATATTATCTACCAATTTACATAATTTTAAATTAATATATTCCTTAACATAATATTAGTAACAAATATGAATTTCAATATGCAAATGCTTGGGAAAACTACCTTAGCTATAAAGAAGCAAAAAGGTGCTTGTACCTACTTATTATATGGATTTTAAAAAAGAGTAAAGACAACAGTCAACTAAATATTGTGGATTCCCTATGGTCCATTTTGAAATAGGGATAAATCACTGTAGGTGTTGGAATCACTATAATGTAACAGAAATGGAGTAGACTGAGGTACATGTTTTATGCTGAAGGTTCAAGTAACATGAAGAGCATTGATGTCAGTGACTTGATTTCTGAAATGATGAACAACTCTGCACAGGCTCCCTGGTGGCACAGGGGTTAAAGTCTCAGAGCTATCAAGCTATTGCCAGCCACTGTGGCAATAGTTCCCCGCCAGGGAGCTAACCCACATGGTGCAGCAGACCTCTTCTATCTCACCTGCTTCTCCCCTCAGCAATGTATTTTAGTAGATCTGCCTGTTCTGCTCCCCACTCTGCCTCTGGTGAATCCTCTCACTCCTTCCCCTCCCCTCCCCATGTCTCTGGCCTACATGCCAGTTCTTGTATGCATAAATAAATTAAAAAATAAATCTAAGAAAAAAAAAGATTCTGCACAAACAAGTCTTTCCTTCACTTCGGAGGTCATTTCAGTCCAGGAAAATTTATAACAAAAAATGCTTTATCAGTAAAACAATTAGGATCCAGGCTTACACAATTTTTCTTCCCAACAGGAAATGTCTACTAGGACATTTTAAAATCACATGGAAAGTCATGCTCATGTGGAACATCAGCTCTTCACTGAGCTGAACTTCTCTGAGCTTGAGAGTTCATGCAGAATTTCTACCTCATCCCCTCTCCCAAATGCCAGTAGTATCATATACACTATTGTAATGACCAAAAAAGTCCCCACAAAATTTCATATTGTTTCATTAGATGCCAATTATCACTTTACTCCTGTAGCAACAGTGCTTTATAGCTAGTTGCCTGCGGTTCAATAATTTCTCTACACTCCAAAGTAAAAGGTAAGGGGGACAGGAATGGAAAAGCAGCAAGAGGGAAAAATCAAGAGGAAGACATCCTATAGCTTTAGGATCAGTCAAAGGATTGAATGGTACAGAGTTGGACCATGTAGCTGGTGTGTTAGATTTGTGATGGTCCAAGCTATGGTAATGTCTCAAAGCAACACATGTTGCCATGGTTATTGAGTCCTAGGCTTTGAGGTCATCTAATGGGGAGGTAGGATGCAGGGTAGAGTGGCATGCCCAAGTTTCACTCATGGAGATTCTACCCTCCTAGTTTCAGTTTTCTCACTGGCAAAATGCACAGTTAGTATCTATCTTATAGGGTTGATGTGAAATAGGGTTGAGTGAAATAGCATGTTAGGTGTCTGGAATAGTGGTTCAGTCAATGCTAATTTTCTTTTCAAACAGTTACTTTTTTTTCTTTTAAAACATTTATTTATTTATACATACAAGCTGGGGTACAGGCCAGAGGGGTGGGGCGGCAAGAGTGTTCACCAGAGACAGAGTGGGGATAAGAACAGGCAGATCAGAAATACACTGCTGAAGGGAGCAGCGGGCGAGGCAGGAGAGGTCTGCCATACCACTTGGGATTCTCCCCGGCTGGATGTCAAACTCGCAACGCGCGCTGCCTGCCGACAGCTTCACAGCGCAGCGCTCAACCGCTGCGCCACCAGAAGGGCCCTCAAAAAGTTACTTTTTTTTTTTTTTTGCAAATTTGACACTTTTTTGATTTTTCTCTTAATTTTTCTATGCTGAGACCTGTGCTATTTTCATTTTGAGCAAGAATCCTTCAGTGCTAAAGGATAGAGGAAGAACTCTACTACTGCTTTTCCTCAACATCCTAATTGTGTTTCCCCCTTAACCCACGCTGTCTTGATGTGAGCATTCTGAAATGGAAACATGCTTATCGGACCAGCTTAAGAGAAGATGCATTATAAATAGGTGACCTGGTAATTTATGTCACGCACCTAGGTGCTTTGTAGAGTGACTGGAACAACAGCAGTCACCTGGTACCTGGAGTTACCCTATCAGAACCAAATTGCCTACTGCAAAAAGAGGAGAAAAATGTGATGTGAGAAAGGTTATCATACATTTGCTAATAAAGCGCCATCATTATATAAGCCAGTTCCCTTGGGTAGTGAGGAAAAGTTTTCATTATAGGCAACTAGGGAAGGCTGGGGGTGGGGAGAGGCATGTGTGGTGATATAAATAGAAACAGGTAGTGAGGGCGCAGTGTCAGCACCCAGAGGAGCCAGGAGTCTCTAGTACTCCTCGTCCTGGCTCGCGCCCTGGCTTCAGTGATGCATTCCTGGGACTTGAGGATGGAGTCTCTGGTAGCCTGCCAGCCGCTTCGGGAAGTCTGCTGACCCTGCTGAGTCCTCTCCTCTCCTTTAAATGCCCTGCCTGCCTCAGTCCCAGGAGTCTTCAGGCAGGAATGACAATTATGTTGGCAAGCAGAGGGTGGGAAGAAGCTGCTGAGAGTGGGAAGTCAACGCTAGTAATAAACACTGAACAAAGTCAAAGTCCTTCCACAGAGGCTGTGCTTAGTATCTCCACGTCCTGTTGATTTTATACTTTGTTTTAGGTTCAAAATTTGATTCTTGGCAGCTGCTATTCATCTTTCTCATCTCTGTTGTTACAGATCTCTACCCCTGGGTGGGAGATAGCTCAAAATACAACAACTCTGAGCCTAGGAGAATGTTCATAGAGCCAGAGTCAAGACTAGCTTTGGTATTTGGTCACACTGACCCTATCCAGTGGTGAATTTTTTATGTGTAACTTAATGAATTTTGATAAATTGAGGTGTCGGAGGTGACTAGTTTGCTTCCACCCTCTCCTAACTCTGTCACTTCTCCTGTGTAGTACACCTTTTAACATAACACCCTTTAGTATGTTTTCCAAATATCTTTCAGGTGGGTGTCCTACTTTACAATGAAAATAAATTTCAGTTTTTCTCCCAGGATGTTTATATTCTCAAATGGCCACTTTCCCCCCAGAAAGTGCTCATCCCTTTGTGTTAGAAATTCTGTTCTGAGAGGTAGTAAGGAATAGACCTCCCTTCCCTGTTACTCCCTCTGGACATTTGGGTGGCTCACCATGCTTGTCTTCCAATTTTCCATGGTTCATTTGGGTGGTTTTAAAATATCACATGCTTTGTAGATATTTTGAGGCTTGTAAGCCTGCTTCTGGGCTAACGTGAGCATGGCATTCCATGAGCATTCTGCTGCATAAATTAAAAAAAGATGATTCAGAATCTTTTGGGCTCTAATGGCAATTTTTATGTTATTTTTGTATGTTTTTTGATAAATTGGAAAGCTTAATCACAAATCTCTTTAGTAATAATTATAATTTATAATAATGTTTTACAAACCACCCTACTACATTGTCTCAGATGTAAAGTGTCTCCTTGTTAGAGTCTTTCCTTTCCCTTCTAAGTTCTCCTCCATCTTAAGTGTCAAATGAAAGGAGACTTTAAAGAAGACAAGTAGTTTAGAAAGCTGGAAAATTTGAGACAGCACCTCACAAGGGGAATAGCAGTGATTTATGATGCCTTTAAAATTGGCATATAATCTTGCAGAGCTATTAGAATAGGATAAAGCTCAGATGGCTTCTGACTGGAAGAATATTTTAGAAAAGGATGATATATAGAGAGCTATACGCATTTGATTTATCATGCTTATTGGTTTGGTGCCTGTGTAACATCCGCGGCAAGACTAAAACCTATCCCTATCCTTATAACTTTCCCGTATGTTTTAGGAATTGCTTTTGGGATTTTGACATTCTTTGAAACGTAGTTGCTTTGACTAACTACTTCTTTTGATTAGCAAAAGAAAATGTTCTTTTGGCTACTGTGGGAAGTGATTTGATGGATTAAAAGTTTGAATTTAATTTTCCCTTTTTGGGATAAAATTATTTTTGTCATATTTTATTCCTTTAAAAACACTGGTAAAAAGTAGTTCCAGAGAAGAAAGAGTACAGAGAATGATTCACCTTTTATTTAAGACTTGCCAGTGTTGACCCAGGGCAGCTAATTTAGAAGTGAATCATTTATAGAAAGTTCTACACAGTTCGAGGCAGGGTTTTGTACAATATCCTCATGAAGGACTAAATAAAGCATCCAGTATCAAGTTTCTAACTATGTCTTGTTGCCAATTCTATCTTTTCCAAACTGAAACTTGTTTCTAGATGACTGTAGCTATTGACAAGGTGAAAGCAAAGGTACTATATATATATATAAGGTAATGTATGTTTTGAAAACAAATCTTGGAAATTTAATATAATGTTATACTGGGAAAACTATAGGCTTGAGATTTTAAATGACTTTATAATCCAAAGAAATTAATAAATCATTTAAAAATTACTTAACTGGAAAAAATAATTTTTAAGTTACAGCAAATCAAATTAAATGTTAATATTTTGATATTTACTAATCATTGACTACATTTGATTTTTAAAGTCCAGTTCACATAACTCTTTCCTTCAAGGCATCTTAACTCCTCTAAACACAGTGTATTTGGCTCCATAAGGAGCAGAAACTGTGTAGTCTCAGCCTTCTAGTTTTCAGTTCAAAGTTGAGTTTATAATTATATCATGGCTATGGCATTATGACTTAGAAAAAGTCCAGAAGTTGGGCCTCCCTGGTGGCGCATCGGTTGGGCGCTGCGCTGTGGAGCTGTCAGCAGCAGCGATGCGAGTTCGACGCTGGCCGGGGAGAGTCCCACATGGTGCGGCAGACCTCTCCTGCCTTGCCCGCTGCTCTCCTCAGCAGTGTATTTCTGATCTGCCTGTTCTGTTCCCCACTCTGTCGCTGGTGAAGCCTCTCGCCACTCCACACCTCTGGCCTGTACCCCAGCTGTATGTAAAAAAAAAAAAAAAGAAAAAGAAAAAGTCCAGAAGTCTGAATTCTGATTTTGACTCTGCCATTTACTAGCTCTGTGGCCTTAGACAAGTCACTTAATGGGTCTCAGCTGGTTTTCTCCTCCACACGGGGCATAGTGGTGCTCTATCTCATGACTGAACTCTCAGAGATTAGGTGAATTAGTGCTTTAGGAAGTGACCCTTAATTTACATATTTCTGTGTAGATAATAGGTGTCAGAGAGGAAACACACAGGGGAAAGAGCTTGGAGTTGGACAGCCAAGATTTTTGTTCCAAATTCTACCCTAAGACCTTACATAAGCATTTTATCTTGGCTTTTCTTCTTCTTCGTCTTTTTTTTTTTTAAGATTTATTTATTTATGCATAGAAGAACTGGGGGGTAGACCAGAGGTGTGAGGGGTGAGAGGATTCACCAGAGACAGAGTGGGGAGCAGAACAGGCAGAGTGACTGAAATACACTGCTGAGGGGAGCAGCGGGTAAGACAGGAGAGGTCTGCTGCGCCATGTGGGAAGCTCCCTGGCTGGGGATGGAGCTTGAGCTGCAGTGGCTGCCCATAGGTTCATAGTGCTGAGACTTAGTGGCTTGCATCACCAGGGAGAGGCACTGGCTTTTATTTTCTTAAAAAATTAAATTGAAAGATGGTTGACAGAACATTATATTAGTTTCAGGTATAAAATATTAATGATTCTCTCTCTGTATATATGTGTTTGTATATATATCAAAATGATCAAAAGTCTGGTTAAAATCTGTCACCAAACACAGTTACATATTTTTCTTATGATGAGAACTTTTTGACTGTATTTTTACTGAGGTAGCAATGGTTTATAACACTGTGTATGATGGCAACTTTTCAGTTCTATTCTCTTAGCAACTTTTAAATGTTCAGTACAGTATTAACTATAGTCACCACACTGTACATTATATCCCCGGGACATATTTTCTTTATAACTGGAAGTTTGTACCTTTTTTGACCTCCTTTATCCATTTTGCCCCTGGCCTCTGGCAACCACCAATCTGTTCTCTGTGTCTATGAGTTCAGTGCTTTGTTCTCTCCTAGTAATCAATATTTCTTGGACCTTAATTTTATTAAAAACTTTCTTCTAGATCTTTATCTTCTTAGTTCATTCACTTTCACCATACCTTAACAAAAGTGGGGGCCACTATCCAAACTATACAGCTAAGAGGGTTGAGCAGATATCCCATTCTACGAATATAATCGAAGAATTATTTTAGGAATTCCTTGATACAACACATTTAAAAGATATTTTTTGGAATCATGTAGCATAAGATACTCAGAGCTTTGTGGAAGAAATATTAACATAATTCTGTCTCTGTGACTTGGCTAGAGCTGTTCCCTTCTGTTCAAGCATTCAGGGTAAGTGGGTAATCTTTCCCTCTAATAATTATTTTGCGCTTAGTTTCAAATTACTTTTAATTCCTGCTATTTTAAGGGCAATTAACTAGATAGAAGTAAAATAATCTGTGGTCTGTTTTAGAGAAGTCTTTGCATGTTAGATAAGAATAACTCAGCTAAAACCTTAGTCATTGACAAAGGAAACATAATCTAAGTGGTTTTCTTGCATATAAAGAAGATGCAGTGTTAACCCCTGATGAAGTATGATTTAGTTGCTAGATTTGTTATTATGTACTTTCTTTGTTTTCTGTAATGGCATTAACTTATATTTCTATAAAGCATATTTTAGAAAACATGTAAAATGTTAGCAAGATTTGTGGGGAAGATTGAGATGTAGGAAAGTAACTGTATTAAAATATTTAGTAATACTGCTACTTCAAATAACCACAAGTGGTGACTACTCCAGTTATATTTAATATCACAGCCACAAATAATACAGTGCCAACTGCACAAGTCTGTGATTTCTCCCAGGGATCTTTGGAACGTGTAGAATCTTTGGCCAACTCAGTTCCTGTTTAAGGAAAGAATTAAACAAAAGAAAGTTGCAAGTAGACTTCCTGGAGTTTTCAAAATGAGTATATGTTTTGGAGAGATTTGTAACTTGGCATGGGACAGAATATCTTTTGAAGTACTCATGACAAATGATTTAGTTAATCCTATCACAAATTGCATTTGTGGATTATATAATGGTACCACCAAAGAAAAAGCAGTATTTATATTAATGGTTTTATACAGTAGTTCAAACTTTTATTTAGCCACATTGAGTTTCATAGGTGAATAATCATACCATGTGAGAAGAACTGGAAAATAGCAATTGAAATCTAGATACACAGTAGGAATATTGTTTGAATCATTCTTCAGTCACAAAATGTTAATGGATAGTGTAATTTATGGAGAAAGATTAAATCATCCTGGTTAGGGTGTTTAAAAGGCACAAAGTCTGTTATTTTCTGGAAAAGTCATGCAATTTAGGAAGCTGTCAAGCAGACGCATAAATAGGTTCAAAAAGCACCTGTATTTTGGGATAATAGTAACCTTTACATACAGCTTTTTAGTTCAAAAAGTGCTTACATATAGACTCCTCCTGTGTTTTTTGTAAACACTGTGTGATGTAGACAATCTTTACTAAAGCCCTGCGGACCAAGGAAGTCAAATGACTAAGCTCACAGAGTACAGAGTGGAGGCTAGATCCAAGTACCTCTTAATCCATTGTTTTTTCCCTTAACTTTCCTTTCTCTTTTACAATCATTGCAAGCATGAGGTAGCACCTCTTGGAGATCTGTTAATTTTGTTGATATTGTTAGTAAGGGGGAGGTACTCTTTTGTGCCTGCAATTTAAAAAAAAATATTTATTTGTTTATTATGCATTCAAGTGGGGGTGTAGGCCAGTGTTGTGGGGGGTGAGAGGATTCACCAGAGACAGAGTGGGGAGCAGAACATGCATATTGACTGAAATATACTGCTGAGGGGAGCAGTAGGCGAGGCAGGAGAGGTCTACTGCGCCATGTGGGAATCTCCCTGACTGGGGGTTGAACTCATGCTGCAGTGGCTGTGGATAGCTTCATAGTCCTGAGACTTAAACCTTTTGAGCACCAGGGAGGCCTTGTGCCTGAAATTTTTTTTTTTTTTTAAAGATTTATTTTTTATACATACAAGTTGGGGTACAGGCCAGAGGCGTGGGGCGGCGAGAGGGTTCACCAGAAACAGAGTGGGAAGCAGCACAGGCAGATCAGAAACACACTGCTGAGGGGAGCAGCGGGCGAGGCAGGAGAGGTCTGCCACGCCATGTGGGACTCTCCCCGGCCGGGCGTCGAACTCGCGTCGCCGCTGCCGACAGCTCCACAGCGCAGCGCTTAACCACTGCGCCACCGGGGAGGCCCTGTGCCTGAAATTTTTAATAGAGGAGGTAGGATATGAAATTGGGATAAGGGTGCATAACATCTCAACACATTAAAAGAAACAGTTCAACATATACGTCCCCCTTTTTTAAGGGTAAAATAAGAGAGTAGGTAGGAAGAATTTTTAAAACAGAAGAATTATGAATACAAAATACAATGATTCCATCATTAGGTTTCTTTTACTTGAAAGTAACAGAAAATCCAACCCAGAATGGGTTGATGAAATTATTTACTCTTATAACTAAACTTTCTGAGATAGGGCTGTGGATCAGATAGAATGTCTTCAGCTGCAAGTAACATATATCTACTTACTCAAGCCGACTGAAACAAGAGAATTTACTTCACATAAAAGAGTAGAGTGGATTCCAGAGCTGGCTAACATGGTAACTTACCAATGTGTCAAGCATCTGGGTTTACCTTTCTTGACATCAGTCTCTTCCTTAGTTGGTAGTAAGGGTGATGGAAGTTCCTAGACCATGTATAGATAAAGCAACATTCAGAAAGAGAAGGGGTTTGTCTCTTACTGTGTTTGTTTCTTGGGACTGAAAACTTTCTCAGAAACATCTTGGGCATCTTCCTCTTTGTCTTGTTGGCCAGGATTAGGCCATGAGTCTACTCCTAAATCATTATCACTTAGACTAATTTAAATTTTATGCCTGAAGCAGGAAATGTGAATTACCTTCCTCCAAAGCACATAGGAGGTGTAGTTACCTGAATATCTGAAGACGGTATTAGGAGGGGAAAAGAATGGACTTCATTGTCCACACTGTCTTTAGTTAAGACCGAAGCCGGAGACTCTGGCCTGTATGTGTCAGCTTTGCAGTCTGGCTTCAGTAGACTTCATATCTTGGAAAAAGAGAGAAAGAGAGAGAGAAAGAGAAAGAGAAAGAGAAAGAGAAAAAGAGCGCGCGCAAGCACGAGCCCGGGAGAGATATCCGTATCCGGCACTACAGCAATTCAGGGCACCTTCCATTATTTGGTGGCAAGGGGCAGTATCTTTCTCCTCCAATTAATCAGTCTCTCATAATGGCACACAAGATAATAAGAGAAATATCTACTTACTGAAAGTTTACAAAGTAGCATGTGGTCTCATAAAACATGTATGAAGGTTAATAGGTATATAGAAAAAGAAGAAATAATGTTAGATAATCAGATATATAGATGGTAAAAATAGAAAACATAGTAGTTCAATGAAACTTTATTGGACTGGGAAGATTTTGACAGACATAAACTAGGTTTAGAAGTTGGACTTTAAGCTGTGATATTTTTGACCAAAGAATTACATGCGCCAATAAATGGAGATGAGAAAAATACCAAATATAAAATTGATGAAGACATGATATTCTAGAACTGAGTTGTCTAATATAGTAGCTGCTAGCCAAATACGGCTACTGAATACTTTAAATATGGCTGGATCTTAAAAACTTAATAAAAAACTGTCTCAATTTTTCTGTTGAAATATATTTAGATTTGTGGGATTACAACATTAATGACTTTCACCTATTTTTTATTTTTGTTAATTGACTGTTACAAAATTTAAAATTATGTGTTTTCCATTACATTTCTATTTGGCAGTGCTGCTCTGGAAGACAGAATAATCTTGAGTACTCCACCTATGTTAGGAAGATGGGCAATGATGTTGGTAAAGCATCAGGTATTAGATAGCCTCACTCCCCACCCCCATAAATGTGTAGTATTTCATTCTGCAGTGAAAAAAAATCAGAAAGGTTAAAGCTGGAGGGTGAATCATTTTCTCTATATGATACTTTGCCTTGAGTTTAATTTCCTTTGATTTAGTTTAGTTTGTTCACCAAAGAATTTAAGAAACAGTCAACTACTATATTTTACCACCCTTTATCTGGTATGCGTCCATTGTGAAAAAAACTATATTACCAGTTGATAGTATGACCATTCACTGTTTCTTTATTCTTCTTTTAACTTTATACATTAGTTGTGTTAATTAGATAAAGTAATAACTTTCTCATCTGTGAAATGAGGATAATAAAACCTGATACCCAGGTATGTGGTATGAAATGAGGTAGGCGAACATACTTTGCAAATACCATTCACATATAATCTGAGCAGGCGCTGTGTTAGACTAAGTTCTCGTTTCTCTCTCAGAGTGACAGGTTTGTGTTAAACCACTTGGACTTCAAGGCAAACTGACACAGCCACTCAATGAAGTACTAGATTTAAGCAATACAGCAAAGAGGAAAGACCGATTGATTCCACCTGAGTAGTTACATATGCATAGCGTCCTAGTAGAAAGGGCATAGGAGTTAGGTGAGCATGCAGGCATTTTAGATTTTGGATTGAAGGAAATGTATGAATGAGGGCAGCAAAGTTTACCTCACATATTTGAGGTTTCTTCAGATTTAAATATTCATGACTTTTAATATATTACAGTTGCCTCACTGTACCTCAGTGGAGCATCTACCTGCCTGGGAATTCCTCTTGTATGGGGTCTGTCATGCTCACCTTTGCACATGAGCATGCAGTACAGAACCTGGAAAAAAGCAGGCATCCAGTAGATGACTGGTGAGTAGATGAGTGAGCAAGAACTTTGCAGCATTTAGAGAGTGTGTATGTTATTTTCAGCTCAAAATAGAGTATTGATGAGGATGAGGTTGAATTTCTAGCCCTTTATCACCCATTGGCAGATATATTTGCTGATAGTTGTGCATTGAGATTGTATGTTAGGTTTTTAGTCTGTGAGACTGAGATGAAATCACCGAGCTTTACCTACCTGCTTGCTGCTAGAAGGGCTGTTACTCCTGCTCCCAGGCACCATTCTATGCCTGCAGGTGTGTGTTTTTTTAAATATTTATTTATTTTTGCATACAAGAGCTGGGGTGTAGGCCAGAGGTGTGTGTGAGGGGTGGTGGTAGTGGCGAGAGGGTTCACCAGAGACAGAGTGGGGAGCAGAACAGGCAGATTGACTGAAACACACTGCTGAGGGGAGTAGTGGGCGAGACAGGAGAGGTTTGCTGCACCATCTTTGAAGCTCTCTGGCTGGGGGTTGAACTCCTGCTGCAGTTTCACAGTGCTGAGACTTAAGCCCTTGCATCACCAGAGAGGCCCAGCCTGTGTGTTTTTAACACTGTTTCCCCTGGAGCTCCATTCAGAGAAGGATGTAGCTGGTTGTTCTCCTTCCAGAAAGATACCTACCCTGCTAAGTTTTGACTGCTGGAATTGAATATTATTCTGTAGGAAAGGAAACAAGATGGAAAAGGATCATACCTGCAGGAAACCTAATATTTAATCTGCAGTGAAGCATGTGAAAAATGGAAGGGAAGAAGCTTAGTCACTGCAAGTTTACTTTGTGTGAATTTCCTTTTTGAGGGTTTTCCACATGCCCTTATATCATCTTTTAATGTTTTATTTCCTGTCTAACTGTAACTTGCTTTTATTTTAGTGGTGCTTGGTATCTACTCTGAATGCCATTAAGTTAAGCTTCACTAGGGAAGAAAAGGAGAAAACTAAATTTCTTCTATCATTTTGTGAAAGGAAGTCAGAACAGTTTTCTATGTGTACTCTGTTCCCTCTCTACTCATTGTGGACATTTCAGTGGACTAATTTTTCCATTGATTTCACAGTTAGATTAAGGTAGCCATTCTTGGGTTAAATGACTCCCCCTGCCCCCATGAATAATACAATTTTTATGCTAGAAAATATGTGCAATAACTTACTAGCAGATATGTTATGCCCATGCCAGGAACACCAAAGGTACCTACCAGACCTGGGTGAAAAGAGGAAAGAGTGGGGAGTGGTTTTTCCTTTAGGCATTTATTCTTTTGTACTGCGGAATTCTTGTCCGTACTGCTAACTTCTTTCAGACACCTCTGGGATTGGGTGAGAGCTTTGCTGACTGCATGACCTTTTGATTATATGTCAGGGAATGCTCTTTCAGTGCAGACACGTTGACATGGCTTTAAAAGCCATTAAATAAGTAGTAATTGCACCCTGTTTCTGTACTTCATGAGACTTGTGGATATTAGTTAAGCCTCAGGATTTTGGTAGGAATCAGGAATGGTGTAAAACTTGGGATATAGAGAGAGGATTGAAAGTGAGGGCTGAAGAAAGGCTTGGGGCTAAAAAAATTAAAACAATTTCATTTTGTTTTAAAACAGTTGTATTAAGATGTCCTTCTGTGGGGGCCTCCCTGGTGGTGCAAAGATTAAGTCTCAGCACTATGAAGATATCTGCAGCCACTGCAGCACAAGTTCAATCCCTGGCCAGGGAGCTTCCTGCATGGCACAGCAGATCTCTCCTGTCTCGCCCACCACTCCCCTCAGCAGTGTATTTCGGTCACTCTGCCTGTGTTGCTCACCACTCTGTCACTGGTGATTCCTTTCAACCCCCCCTACACCCCAGTTCTTGTATGATAAATAAATAAATCTTTAAAAATAAAAAAGATGTCCTTCTTTAGTTTCGTACATAGAAGGTATTCAGTAAATGTTTGTTGAATTTAATTTTTAAACCAATGACATGTTCTTAACCCTCTTTATCCTCTTGCATAATTTTGTATTTGGACCCTACAAATTACCCATGTTATAGTTAATAAGTAGCACTACAGATTTTAGAAAAATTTTTTTTTGAAAAATGAGGTCAAATAGACTTGCTAAACAGAAATTTCCTTTAAAATCTCCATAACTTTCCCCCATCCTGTTTCTTTTTCACATTGTTTCCACCATTATGTGAATTTTGAGCAAAGTGTTCCAGACCTCTTATTTCTTCATCTTAAAAATTACAGAGTTGAATTGGTCTTTAGGGTTCATTTTAGACATGTATTAGATATACTCATTTTAGCACCTCTTTCACTAAATGTCTTTCTGAATCACTGTAATGCAAGATAAATAGAATTTTCCTCACTTAAAAAAATGTACCAATTTTCAAAATTAGTCTTGCCTCTGGTATACATATACAACTTTACCCTTTGGAACATAGCATGCTTGCCTACTAAACATATTCCTTTAGGAATAAATGGCAGATTACATAGGAGTTTTAACAACTTTGGAGTTGCTGAGACCTCAAATCCTAACTCTTGTACTGGGAAATTAATCTTGTGAAGTTTAAATTTCCTCATTTCTAATATGGAGGTGGTAATGTATTTTATAAGATTATTTTGAAGTTCAGATGAGTTAATTGATGTAAATTACTCAGCCTAGAGCTTGACTTATAGGAAACACTCAATGCTACCTAATGTTACTGAATGAAAATGTGTCCCATATTCTTTCCAACCAACATATACCTTTAATGATGTAACCTTTTCTATCATAAATTGAGGGCTACCTCTCAATAGTTTTTTATTAAGTAAACTAGTGACCACAAGGTTTTTCTGATAGAAAATGACCTAAAATATTTCTTTTTCTTTTCAGATCTTATATTGCACTTTAAACACACCTAAAATTGACATGGAAAAACTCTTAGGAGCACAGATAGGTCTTGAAGATTTCATATTTGCCCATGTGAAAGGGATCGAAAAAGAAGTGAGTGTGTATAAATCTGAGGATTCACTTGGTCTCACCATTACAGATAATGGTGTTGGCTGTGCTTTTATAAAGGTAAGTTTTAAATAACTTTGTGACCTAACTGAGGGGTAACATATAAGAAAATCGAGCAGGTTAAAGAAACGTGGAGATGATCTTTGAGGCCAGTTCAGTAAAAATGGATGGGATTGGCTAATGTTTCATTTAAAAAATCTTTTAGACATAAGTTCTTATTTACTCTTTCCTTGAATTTCTTTCCCTTCCTCTAAACTTCCCCGAGAATTTAAAACAAAGGGGAGGCTTGGCCCTGGTGCCTACTTACCATCCACATGAGCTCTTGTCGGTCTGTAACTCATTAATATCTAATGACTTCCATGTTTCTGTTGATTTTTGTATTTCCAAGTGCATGCATTTCTTGTCACCTTATTTCTTCTTTAAAAATGCTTTTCAGAATTTTCTATACTATACAAAAATTTTATAAACTATACAGTTCCTTTATTTTTTTATTACAAAGAGCAATATGGAGCTGCAAAGGTAATAGAAGGAAGTTTGAGATGATATAAAAATGATTAAGAACTTAAGAGTGGTAAAAAGTAGATTATCTCAATTCTATTGTTGTAAAAGTATTTAACAGCTGACTTATTGAATGCTTATCATATACTGGATATTTTGCATACACTTTCTCATTTAATCCTTACAACAGTTCCATTTGGTTGGTATTTTTCCTTTGTTTGTTGAGGAATTAATGTACAACTTAATGAATCTTTCCATACTTACACCTGTATAACCACTACTCAGATCAAGGGAAATTGCTTCCTTGTGTCTCTTCACCAGCAGTACTCTTCCCCATCAAAGGTAGCCACTATTTTGACCTCTATCACTATGGTTTTGATTGTAAGTGGAATCATATTACATGATGTCTTTCTTTTTCTTTTGATCAACATGATGTGAGGCCCATTAGGCACTGTTACCAACCTCTTTTTATGGGATTAGGAAGGTTAAATAGCTTCCCCAAAGCTTTGTGACTGGACAAATTCAGGATCTGAATCCAAGAGATCTTACTTTAGAGCAGGCATCCCTACCCTTTGTGTTAAGGATTATGGATAGACCTACTTGTCGTGTGGTTTGGCCCCGGGACTGCCTGCTCCCATGGCCTGCAAGGAACAGCTCCTGGGCTGCCTAGGTGTTGGTCGGGGACAGGCAGGCTTCAGGGAGCTGAGGGGGCCCAGGCCTGCCCAGACCACACAGGTCTACTTGTCTGTTTCTTGTACTCTGCAAAACTAGAAAAGAACTAGCAACCTGCCTAGTGTCCCAGCAGGAGAGGAAAAAGGAAGGAAATCTCAACTCGGGAAAAACTCTACAATGGATATGTAGGAAAGCCAGAAAATGAGGGAAAACCAGATGAAGTAGAGCCTGAAGATGAAGGAAAGTCAGGGGAGAATGAAATACCATACATAAAGAGGAATCCAGAACACAGAGTGCCAGGATGAGGGACAGTCAGATAAGGGACAACCAGAAGATGAGG
Source organism: Scalopus aquaticus (assembly GCA_004024925.1). Lineage (NCBI taxonomy): Eukaryota > Metazoa > Chordata > Mammalia > Eulipotyphla > Talpidae > Scalopus > Scalopus aquaticus. The sequence continues at coordinate 97,779 of PVIJ01003166.1, forward strand.
GAAAGCAGGAAAAGCATGGCAAGTCTGAGAATGAAAGAAATCTCCACAGTAAGGGGGAGCCAGGGTCCCAGGGAAGACCAGAGAAACAGCCTCAGAATGCTGAAAAGTACCTAGCTGAAGGGGTACCTGCTCCTAGGGGAGCAAAGAAAAAAATGGACGAGGAAGGAGGATTCCCCCAAAGACTGTCAGGAGAACTTTCAGCAAAGGCATTTGGACAGTGAGGAGATAATGTGGAGCTATGTCAAGGATGCAGGAAGAGCCAAGGAAAAGTCAGAAAATGGATTTTTGTGGGCTACAAAGAGATGTACAGGATCCCTTCACTCTAAGGAACTAATGGGGTGTCAGGAATGAGGGATGGAGAGTAGTGGCCAAAGGGGCTTACATGAGAACCTATATATGTAATGCTTTGGCCTTGAATTTGGATTTCTCTGAGCATATTGCTGACCCTGCTATTCCTGGCAGGCATTTGCCAGGCCACGTGCTTTAACCTCACGCTGGCTTTGCTTTAGGTGTCTCCCTTGTTGACCCAGCTAGAGTGCTCTATCAGAAGGGAATTTTCACTTTCATGTATGGTAGAGATGTTCGTGGTACATTGTGAAAAGTAAATAGTTTTCAGAGCTAAAATAATTAGGGATAACTTCATGTAACAGAAAATGTTTCATGCCTTTATTTTGTCCACATCCTTCATTTGTAATGCATTGTCATCGTTAAAAAATAGTCTCAGAGAAGTTATCCTCTTCACTGTAAATTGTACTTTATTTAACTTCCCACTGGCTAGAATGGCTATTTTTAGCTTTGCAAAAGATATGAGTGTGCTGAAGGTTGAGTGGGTGACCAAATGGAAAATCTGTGAGTGGGAAAAGTCATGTGGGATTATCCCGGGGAAGCTCAGGACATGAGGCACATGTAGTGATGCCTTCCTAATGTCAGTGGGGAAGGGCTTGGAAGTTTTGCAAATGTGTGGCTATTTTAGATCTTAGTAGCTGATGTTCAAAGCTGTGTTCCTATTTTTTAAACTGCCTCTTCGAACATGTGCCTGCCTGAGAGTACTAGTCACTAGCCCTGTGGAGACAAGAGGACATGGTGACAAAGAAGGAGAAGCATAAGTCAAACTGCCGACATGTAGTTCAGTTTAGAAGAGAAATGTCCTACTGTGCACCCAGTTAATGACTTAAAAGTGGGGGAGGGGTTTCAAACTTATTGGAAGATTGTAATAACAATACAAAGAAATTCTAAAATACCCTTTACCCAGATCTCCAATTTTGCCACATTTGCTTTGTTTTCGCTCTCTCTCTCTCTCTCTCACACACATACACATACACACATTTATATATACATACATGTACATTTAGGCGAATCCAGTTTCCAGTTTTCATGAACCGCTTGAAAGGTAGATTGCATATATTATGTCTCTTTACCCCTGAAAGATCAGACTATAATTATTGAAAACAAGATATCTGTTTATATATAACTACAGTATTACTAGGAAATTCAGAAAATCTAACATTGATATAACATTTTCAAGCTAATCTAATGTCCTTGTTGCAGTTTCATCAGTTATCCTAATGTTCTCTCCCCCTGTCCATCATAGGTCCTATCTGAGATTATGCATTTCATTTAGTTGTTGTTTTTTTAAAAATTGTTTTTATTTTATAACAATTCCTCGGCCTCTTATGGGAGGTGCCTCTATTTGGGCTTTTCTGTTGCCTCAAGTTGACAAGTAGGTGATATATTTTTGGCAGAAAAATTCTTTTAAAAGTGATGTGTCTTTCTCAGTGTACCATATCAGAAGGTGCAGTATGTTAATTTGTGTCATTATTTATAATTTTCATCACTTGTCTAAGGTCATGTCTGCCAGTATAACTATGTTATAACTGCAAAGTTATATTTTCCTTTGTAATTTATAATTTGTGGGGAGATACCCTGAGATTATGAAAATATCCTGTTCTCTTATAACCCACAGATTTAGCATCTGTTGATGAGTCTTGCCTGAAATGAGTTTTCACCATACTTAGTTGCAAAATGGCTTTTCTTCTAATTCTGTCATTCCTTGTATATTTCTTTAAAACATGCTGTTATAAAACATTCCACTTTTTAACTTATCTGTTATCTGATTTATTTTATTCTGTGGGTTATAATCCACTGCCATCATTTATTTTGATGCTCAATTTTTTCTGAGATTTGACTTGCAGAAGTCCTTTTAAGTGGCTCCTGTGTGCTTTTGATACAGCTGCCATCATTTTGATCAGTTCCTTTTTTTCTGGCACAACAAGATGTTCTAGAGACATCTGTTATCTTTTCTCCAAGTCTGAATCAACCATTTCTCCCAAAGAGCTCTGGTTTGTTTGCTGAGGATTGGTATTTCAAAACCAGCATCTGAATGAGTTGTACTCCTTCTTTGTGTTTTTAGGTTCAGTGGTATGGTTAGAATGCATATTTTAGAAATTACAAATTTATAGTGACAACTCCAATTTTAATCCAGCCAAGCGTTCTTCCTTGGCTTCCCCATTTTAAAATATTCGCTTTTCAATATCATTGAATTTTTTACTCTTTTGCTTTAGTCCTACTGTATACACAAAATAGCTTCAGAATTGCTATATCCACACTACCCTGAAAATAAACCTAAGAGTTCAAGATTTGTTTGCACTTTTAGTTCTTAAACTAATATATGTATATAATCAAAGTATTCAGAAGTTATCTGGAGTAGGTTCTTTCCTGCCTCTCCCCCTCTCCCTCCCCCTGGTGGTTATTCATTTGAAGGACTTTGAATCCAGTTGCTTCTTTTTGAATTGAGTTTGAGTCCCTCTTTTTTGTTGATCTGATTTTATTTTCTGAATATATAAAATATTAACATGATTCAAAAGTCAAAGCCGTATTAGAAGGTATATTCAGGGCCTCCTGGAGTTTGCTATCACTGCTGTGGCCTGAGTTAGATCCCTGGCCAGGAAGCTAACCCACATATGGCACAGCAGACCTCCCCTATCTCTCCTGCTGTTCCCCTCAGCAGTGTATTTCTGTAAATATGCCTGTTCTGCTCCCCACTTTGTCTCTGGTGAATCCTCTCACACACTCCCCCGCCCTGCACCTCTGTACTGCACCCCAGTTTTTCTATACAAAATTTTTAAAAAAGGTATTTTCAGAGCGGTCACTTCTTCTCTTATCCTTTCTATCCCATTGCTCATTTTCCCACTTCTTAGAAGTGCTCTGTTTCATCAATTTCCGATTTGCCCTTCCAGTGTTTTCTTTCTTTTTTTTTTTTAAGATTTATTTTATTTATTTATGCATACAAGGACTGGGATCTAGGCTAGAGGTGCAAGTACAGGGGTTAAAGACTTAGTGCTATCAAGCTATCACCAGCCATTGTGGTCTGAGTTTGATCCCTAGGCAGGGAGCTGACCCACATGGCGCAGCAGACCTCTCTTGTCTCGCCTGCTGCTCCCCTCAGCAGTCTATTTCAGATTTGCCTGTTCTGTTCCCCACTCTGTCTCTGGTGAAACCTCTCACCCCATTGTTTCTTTTTTCCAAGAAAAGCAGAAGAAAATGGAATGTTCAGTAATTTGCACGTCATCCTTGTGTCCAGGGGCCATGATAACCTTTCTGTTTGGAGTTGACAAACATTTTCTATAAAGGGCCAGATGGTAAATGTTTTAGTCTTCATCATAATTTAGGGTCAGAGAGTTTCTGTTGGTAATACCTTAGTTTGAAACCCAGTTCTGTTGCTTAATTAGCTGTTACTTGGCACAAGTCTTGTCATTATTGTACCTTGATTTACTCATTTATTAATGGGATGAGGCTGATTGTGAGGATTAAATGAAATAACTGTTTATAATGGTTACATGAATGTTAATTTATTATTAGGAACAAGTTTTGGAGACAGTGTTGGGAGGGTCAGCAGAACAGATCTCAGAGTTGCTGACCAGATCTAGAAATGGGACTCAAACACCTGCAATGTAGTGCTTAAGACTATGAGAGGGGGCCTCCCTGGTGGCTCAGCTGGTTAAGTCTCAGTGCTGTCAAGCTATCACCAGTCATTGCAGTCTGAGTTCTATCCCTGGCCAGGGATTCTCCCACATGGTGCAGCAGACCTTGCCTGTCTTGCCCACTGCTCCCCTCAGCAGTGTATTTCAGTTGATTTGCCTGTTCTGCTCCCCACTCTATCTCTGGTGAATCCTCTCACCCCTTCCCCACGCTTTTGGCCTACACCCCAGCTCTTGCATGCATAAATAAATAAATCTTAAAAAAAAAAAAAAGACTTTGAGAGGGTGGGATGCCACCCCAGAGTTCTGTTGATGTGTGTGATGAGAAAATGGAGTTCTGTAAATATATGGGATGATATAACAGAAGATACTATAGTATTTGAAATGTTGGGAACCTCTAAGTTTAATGCTGTAATTACTGTCTTCCAAAATAAAAAATTCAATACATCTTTGCCTTTTGCAGCTTCAGAGCTGGATGAAATTGCTAAGTGTGACATTTTCTTCCATTTTGGATATACAGTTATAATTTATTATAAATCCATTAGTTCCCCCACTGTTTTGTAGTGTCACCATTCTCATAAATTGTGTCCATCTGTTACACCATCTAAATCTTTTTACTTTATACTACATCTTTAGTAGTATAACTACTAAACTACATCTTTATACTAACTTTATACTACATCTTGATATTCAGTATAACAATTGTTAAACCAAGCTTTCACTATATAAATAAACACAAATGTGTTGGGATCTGTTATCCATTAAAAAAAAGCTTTAAGTGTGATAGAGTGTGGTATTAAGTGACAGTAAATATTAGTATAGGATTATGTGTCTTGTTTTTTTTTTAAATCCTGTGTGCCCTAGTAGCCCTTTTAGCAATATTGTTAATCTCCGCTATGTAACAGTATTATCAAAGTATGCTGGATTTCAGAAACTTGGCTCAATTGCTACCTCATTCTTTATTCTACTTACATGGGAGGTTAAGGCTCAGGTAACCCACAAATTATATAATCGGTGCCTCCCACCTTGCTTCTATATCTGGTTGACCGTATGGTGGTGGTCTCCAAATTTCCTGCATTGATTTTCATATCTCATTACCCCAGGTCCTTGTCTGCTGACTTGATAACTACACATGCTTCATCTCTCCTCTTGTCCACCTGAATTCTCACTTTACTACCTGCTCTGACTTGTGGTAATTGTTTTTCCTTTCTCTGGACACTCTCCTGGTGACCACTGTGGCTATTTAGGAGATCCTAGATTTCTGTTACTTTGATCTTTGAGTTACTGGCAAGATGTATACATGTCTTTAAAGTCTTTGATTTGATTAACTTTATGTAATGCTTATTTTAAATCATAGCAGTAATTCTTAAAACTAAAATTGGTGGGACCCTGAAATTTTTTTGATGTAGTTTATCAAAAAAGAGAGAAGGTTAAGAGTATCAATAAATTTGAATAAAACTTAAGAAAAGTCAAAGTTATGGATGTTTACATTCTCTAATGGCTTAAGAGTGGTTAAATGACAGAATTAAATTTTTTTTTGTTTCTAAGACTCTAGTATTTTGTTTAATCTTGCTTATTTTGCTATGACAGTTTATAAACACTAGTGTACTGAGAATATGTTGTGTTTACCATTATTTGTTTCTGTTAGCTTATAGGAGGGGCTTAAAATGTCATTCATATTATTAAATTTCTGGTGTTTTGCTTTATAATTCATTATTTGTAATGATAAAAAGCTTTGGGTGGATTGGCACCTTAACAGTTACTATTACAGTGAGCATAGCAAAGTTCTTAAAATTTTGGGATAAAAAAAGAAACCTCTTATGAATTTGGCATATAATAATAAAATTTGAAAATTAAAAATGTCTAAACTTGCCAGGTTTTCCTTTTACAACAACATTTTTGTAGCTTTTTTTCTGATGACAACATGGAGATGCTGATGAAACTAGTTTTCTCTCAACTCTTGGACAAAATGATCAATCAACCTGCTGATTCAGAAGGTTTTCCCTCCATTTGGCAAAAGTGGAGAATGCACATGCTTTTATTACACAATCGTAGCAGCCTCTAACATTTCTATTCTATCATTCCCCTGAAGGATTTGTAACTTTTGAGGCAGGTTTGGCCATCATTTTGCCCAGTTTCTCCCCACTGTGGAAGAACCGTACAGCCTTTGCAGGGTGTAATCCATGCAGAGTTTGAGCTCCTGTTCCTAAAATCCTTTCAGAACTCCTAGTGCTATCGTAGGGAATCCTAGGCCTCATTTGTGCCTCTGCACTACAGATGTATAGAAGTAAGGTAGTTGTAACAAAGATCAATTTAAAGTTTCTCCTTAGGTCCTAAGTTCTCAATCTAGAATAATATAACTGAAAAATAATAATATAAAATCACTCTGACTGGCTACCCAAGTGGTAACCATACCTGTCTCTTAGTAGGTATCAATTTTCTTAGCTCAGGTTGTACCAGTGTTTAAAAAATAAAGCCAGTAGAAAAAAATTTAAGCTCTGTCTTATGTTATGGGTGTCATGTTGAAATGATTCAGTGATTATTTATGGAGTTACTCTTGTGTGTAGGAATTGTGCTAGGCACAGGGCGTTCAGGGATGAATAAGACCATCTCTGTCCCCAAGGATATTACAGTTCAGTAAAGAGGACTGAATGGTAAATGGACAATTGCACTGTGAACTTGACAGCTATCTTCCTGACCTTAATTATCTTGATTTATGACATGAGAATACCATACATGTTGTTAGAATTAAATGAGAGGGTGAATGTAGGGAGTTTGATTAAAAATGAACATATGTAGTAACAAATATTGTAGAAACCTGTCTGGGGGAGTGGACTTTAGAATAATAAGACCAGGTTCTCAGAGGAGGTGGTGATAGAAGTAGCTAAATTCTGAATGAGATAAGATGGTTGTCCTGTGTTGCTTGGTCTTTAAACATTCAGTTGCATTGTCACTATGTTAGTGGATTGTGTATAATGTCTCAAGAGCATGAAAATGATGGTTCACTGTTCTATTTTGTAATATGTGTTATCCTTAATTTTCTTTCAGAGAATTAAAGATGGCAGTATAATCGACTCAGTTAAAACAATCTGTGTGGGGGATCATATTGCATGCATAAATGGAGAAAATATTGTTGGGTGGCGTCACTTTGATGTTGCTAATAAGTTAAAGTCATTAAAAAAAGAGGAATTCTTCACCATGAAGTTAATAGAACCTAAGAAGGCATTTGGTAAGTTAACTTTTTGTGTGTGTGTGAAATGTTTCCTCTCCCTGCTTCATCTTTCTAAGTGAAGTGAGTATGGCCGTGTGCTTTTAGTATATCTGTTAAGAACACAAGAGAACAATAGATGGCACTACTTATAAGGAAAAAAAAATATTGAAGGAGAAAAAGTTGTCTAGAAGGACATTTTCTAAAAAAGACATTTGAAATGACAGCATCGAATGTCTAGTGACTTTGATGTGGCTGTTCAAAAACTCTACGAATAACACATTGCATTGTGTTCATCTTCCTGAACAGTACAATTTTTGATGGAACTTTTAAATCATAGTAATTGTCATTCATGGACCTCAATAGAAAAACTTCAGTTACACACAGATTTGGTATTTTGAATAGTTATCTAGCCTATTTTAAAGACGTTCTTCAATACTTTTCCTCCACTGGCATTTGAATTTGGCAGTGTGGCATGGTATGAAATTCCACTTTGGTGTGACATCTGTACTTGCTTGGTTTTAGCCATGGCAGCTGTGTTCCAACTGTTTTTGCAAACCTCCAGGGCCATCTCATCTACAGGAAAAGGTGCCAACTTCTCTCTTACCACCCAGCACTATTTTAATAAGCCAGATGATGGTCTAGTGTTCATCAGTGTTAAAATATCTTCAGTAGCATCATTATTATGCCTGCTCTGACTCATCCAGGACCCCCACCTACCTCTGGTCTTTTCCTTTGCTCATAACATAAAGTGACCCTTAGTTTGTCTCTAATAGCTATTTTCTCAGAACAGCTAATGAAAATAATGCTTAAAAGCAGTGGGTCTAGGGAATTAACATTTTTTCCTCCCTTAGCAACTAAGTAGCAGACCTTAGCTGAATGGAATTGGATATTTTTTCTGCATACACGTGGTTTGGTGCCATTTAATAGAAATATAGTGTAGGTTCTATTACTTGTGGAAGACAAAGTTCCAGAAGGTGTAAGATGTAACATTAACTTGGATGCTATGTTGACAATAGTCATGGATGTTTACCAGGGTCATTGTATTTAGCTGTTGTTATTCCATGATTAGATTTTTCCTTCAATACGAGGGATACAAGTATAGATGGTTAGTGTACTTCCCTGCCTTATTGTGCCTGGCTACTATTGAACCTGTCAGTTACTACATATGCATTCCATGGAGACTGGGTAGGATTTTCCTAGTGGGGGTATATTATTTCAGCATCCTAAATCCTAATAGTGCTGGATACGTGGCTTAGGATATGTGGAGTGCACATTAGAAGGTACTTGGTTACAAACTTCCTCAATTGTCTTGGTCCCAGTCTTCTCTGTGGCTAGGTTAAATGTGTTTTCTAGCATTATCATTGATGCATTGATTCACATTTTATAGCCCTTTATGATTATCTGATTTTCTGCTCTTGGATACCTATTGAAAGAACCAGTTCAGGTGAGGCAAAAACTTCTCTTCTTTAATTCAGATAGTCCATTTTGGCTGAAGCTGAGTTCATCTTTAGGATTTTTTAAAAAAGCTTTCAGAAATGACCAAACCAACTTTGCTAAAGATTTAGTTAGATGGGGAAGATGTATGGACTGTGTCTCGAAATGCATTAGGGAGAATTTTAAGAGGCTTGATTCGTGGATGGAACTGGAGGGATTTGTGCAAAGTTTAATAAATCAGAAAGAGAAAGACAAATACTAGATGATTTCACACACGTGGAATATAAAAAAAACCAAAGGAACAGACAAAAACGAAACCAAAACTAACCCTAGAAATATTACTGCAGAATTGAGGCCACTAGATGGGGAGGGCAGGGAACAAAGTGGGGAGGGAGCCCATTGTTGTGTGGTAGAGGGTTATAGATGCTTTGGTGGTGAATGTGGTGTAATTCATATCTAAAGAGGTGTAAGCTATAACCCCTAAATCATATGCAATATTGTAAACCAATGCTATCAATATAAAAAAAAACAACTAAGGTATTTAACTGTTTGATACTATACATTAAAAATAAAAACAATCTCATTTGAAAAAGACTTTTTTTTAGTGAACAAGAGGGGGAAATTGCCCTAGTGAGTAGGAATAAGCAGAGATGCTAGTGATATGGAGCAGTATTATATACCTGGGAATACCTGTGTGATTGCAATAGAGATTGTGGGTGATGGTATGCAATGCAGATCAGGAGTCAGCAGGGACCAGATTATCAAGGGTTTATATATGAAGATAAAGAGAAGGCAGTGGAGAATCAACAAAAATGTTTTGGGTGGGGAGTAACAAGATGAGAGTTGGATTTTAGAAAGGTATTCTGGAGAGTGTCAAGTAGAGTTGTGGATTATGTGCTGGAGGTGTGATTGTCATAAGGATTCTATTGTGTTAATTGAGGAAAGAGAAGTGCGAAGGCAGTACCAGTAGGCATGGAAATAAGAAATGGTTCTGGGGAATAGACAGAGGTGTTTAGGCCCCATTTGTGCACAACTCTTTCCAGCTCCATGTTGATTGCTTGAATGCGGTGAGGTAATTTCATTATAGAAATAGGCAAGTGCTGCAAGTAAGGACTTTGTTTTAGACTGGATAGCTGGTGGTTAAACACTTACCCATATACCACCTAAGGTAGGATTGATAACCCATTGGACACAAAGGTAAAGGAAAAAAGATTGCAAATGATGACCCATAGAATTGTGCCTTGAGTGAAAGATAAAGTTTGGTGCCATTCTCTGAGATGAAGAAAAAACTAGAAAATAAATACATTTGGGTGAAGAGGTAGGGAAGAGAGATCGTACTCAGGGTACAATTTTGCAATGATGAGTTTGAAATTTGTAGAACAATCAGTTTTGGAAATGTGAGAGGATGTTGAAAATTAGAGGTTAGTGAATGGGATTTATGAGTAGTTGTCCTAGCTTGCTAGAAGAAGCCATGAAAATAGATCTGATCCCTCAGAGTAATAAAAGAGAAAGACCAAAGATAGAACTGCAGGGGGAACCCCAGCATTTAAGAGGGAGAATGAGGAGGAGGAGCCAGCATATGAGGAATGACCACACATGAGGAGACGGCCTTCTGGGTGGTCTTTTCCTAAACTCCCAAGAACAAGTCGCTTGTCCCAGGAGCAGATGCTCTACTGCAGCTTTCCTAAGTTGGTGTGGACTGTGACAGAGGAATAAAAGCTATTATCAAACACATAACCTCAGAAACTCCTGTGCTCATCAGAGTTGAAATTACTGTTTTTTAACCCTTGGATCTCAGTGTGTTTAGAACACAAAATAGAATAAAATAGAACACTTCATAGTGGTTTTTTGCTTAGTAAGTGTAACTATTGCTTTAGTTATGTTGTTTTCGTATGTGTGCGCTTCAGTTTTGCATACTTTTGTGTCTGTTGGCCATGATTTAAGGTATATATTACTCACTGTGGGTGATAGAAAAACAATTAAAAAACACTAGTTAAAATGACTCCTTTGTTGAAAATTTGTAGTTTAGTGGGAAATGTTTTCCATACCTAACATGGTTTTTTTTGGTCAGCTGCATTTGGATCCAAATTTTCCTTCTTCTAGCCATGGGTTGATGGCAGCCTTCCCAGTCCTTATCAAGTATCGGCTGGAATGTCTCTACTGGTATTTTTTTTAGGGCATGGCTCACTTCCTTTCCTCTTTTGCCAATGAAAAGGAGAACATGTCGCCACAATGAGCTCAACCCTGCAACATTTGCTCTGTAAATCTACATTTTTCCCAAGGCTCTGAAAATCGTTCTTTCATTTAAATACCTCTAGGACTAGATAAGTTCAACTGGTTTGTATCCTAATGAGCCCTTTTAATTGCAGAAAAATAACTATTAAATCTATGAGGCTTTGATTCACTTTTACTTAGATGAGCCTCTACTTTGTTTATACTGGAGAATTTAATTTTTAATGGTTGCGCTTTATGGAAAATGGTTTGTGGAAGGAGAACCAAAATGTCTCTATAAGTGTTCTTTAAATTAGAAAGAGAGTTGAAAATTTACCCCGTAAAGCACTGATAGTTTTGGGTTTGGACTTAGATTTTTTTAACAGATCGCTCAGCTATGTCTTCTTTTGAGGCTTCATTTCTGTGCTATGTGTCCATCAGAATAGGATGTTCAGTATGTGAAGTGTGTCCAAATTCTTTGAGTCATTCACAGCTGGAAAAACTCGGACCTCATCTTCGTGACTTAGCTTAATGGCTGTATTCATTTTTAAAGACTCTGTCACTTTGATACTAAGAGAGAACTTTGACTTTTACATTTTATGAGTTTTCAGATAGACATTTAGAAAATTGTTTCTATTCCTGTGGTTTCTAGTAAAAAATTTTCAACCAACAAACGTTTTAGCTACCTTTTCATGTATACTGAGCTACAACATATCCTGGGGATTGTGAAAAAAGTTAGAGATGAGTAAGTAGTTAAATAGGTATACGCTGTTGACTACATGCATCCTGTATGATGATGTGATATTACTTAACTTTGCTTTGCTTTAGTTACCTCAAACAAAAAGTGAAGGTGCTAATAGTATTCCCACATTGGGCTGTTCTGAAGATTGAATGGTCAAACTTATTAAAGAAACCATAGACCCATTCCTGCTGCGTAGTAAGTCTTCAGTAAAAGTTAGCTTTTAAAGTGTAGTGTGGCCTTTTCATTAAAGAGTAATTTCAGGCAGCTGTCTCCCAAGATTGCCCGCCTTTGTCCATTTGGTGCCTCTTCCCCCCCCCTTTTCCTTTTCCTAATAAACCTGTCCTTTTAACATGTTTAAAAAAAAAGAGTAATTTTAGAAACAAGATGAATCCACATGAAACAGGAAAAACAATGCAGGTGAGCTGGTGATTACCAAGTATTTGTTGAACACTGACACTCTTCCAGATCCTGGAAAGGCACATGGTATTATCATGTCTCACATCAAATAATGAAATATATCAGTATATTGTGCTGGCTGCCATTTATGTTTCTAAATACTTTCCTAGTAGTTATCTGTATTTCTCAACAACCATCCTAAGAGAATAAGCAGTTTGTTGAAAGTGTTGAGAGTTCACTAGTGGGTGGCAGAGGCAGGCTTCTAACCCACTCAGTGACTGTCCAGAGCCAGCTCTCTTACACTTATGTAATGAGTTTGTATGTCCTCTGTTCTCACAGAGCTTACAATTTACCTAAAGAGACAGATAGAGTGAGAATCAAGTAATTCTGCGAGTAGCAATAATAGCTGCCATTTACTGACGGTTTATTGGAAGCAATGTAGCATAGTGGTTAAGAGCATAGATTCTGAGGTAAACTGGGTTTAATTCCGGTCTCTGCTGCTTACTCATGCTGTGACCACCCTCTCTGCTCACTTACCTGTTGTGTTATGAGGGTTACATGAGTTAATATATGTAAAGCGCTTGGAACCCTGCTTGGACATAGCGCTACATCAATGTAAGTCATTGCTAGTAAGACAACTATTATGTCCTGATTTAATCTTTGTGCCCTTTCTATGAGGGTTTTCTAGATAAATGAAAGTCATGGGTACTTAAATAACTGTTAAGTCACTCAGTAGTTGGTAGTAAGAGTAAGTACAGTACTTCAGTCTAGTTTTCTCCTGAGGCTTGTGCTTTTAACATTGTGTGTTACTTCCTCTGCAGAATATAATGTAGATTACGATATCTGCTGTAATGCAGATTTAAACAAAGGCTAATTTAGCTGAGAGTGAGTTGCCTGTTGGGCAAGTTTGAAGTTCTAAGGCTGAGAGAATGAAGGGTCAAGGAGAAGTGGTAAGAATGGGACGAGTTCAGGACCGTGAAGAAGCTAATCTTGGGGGGACTGCAGCAAATCAGCTGCAGTCTGCAAAGGCAGCTCAAAGTCCTATTAAGAAAAGCTCTTAAAACTGGTGGGAAACCTGAAGGTTATTTTTAGAAACAATAAGGAAACATTTATATATTAGAACTGAAGAATATTATGAATATTTTTTGACTTAATCTGGAGGAACAATGTGGCTATGTATAATTAGAGGAATAACCATGAAGGAGGCAGCTGCAACAGTTCAGGAGCAATGTAAGGGGTGGGATTCAGGGCAGCAGGGGGATTTCAGTGGAAAGAAAAAAAAGTGAGTAAAATTGCAAAGGCAGTAGGTAGCTTGAAGATACTTAGCCACAGGAGAAAGGAGAGAAGGTTTAGAAGAAGCACATGTCACTCCCTAAATTTCTATCCTTGGAGCCTGTGATCAATGTAATCTTTGGAAGTGAGGCAGTTGGGATGTAGAAATGGTTTGGGGGAAAGTCAGAGACAGAAGTTTGGGTTTAGATGTATTGTGTTTTATCTGACATTGGCAATCTCTTTCATGTATTTTTTTGGCAAAGGTTGAAAGTACTCACAGTGACAAATTTTGGGTAGTAGAACATGCCAATTAATCATCTTTTCATGTCTCAGACTTTGTTCTCCCCTTCCTATATCTAGCTAGACATTGGTTTGGCACTTACCACAAAGTTACTATGGGAGAAGATAAATGAAGAGCCAAGTTCGCTTTTGTGGGGTGTGGCAGATGTGTTAGATGGATACTGAATATAACTGATAAATGTGTTTTCAATGTAAAGACCCAGCTGGATGAAGAACAGGCTAAATAAGCACTCTTTCTACTCTAGTTGTAAACTCTGATTAAAAAAAAAAAAAAAACCTCATTTTTTTTAAATCTGAGAAAGGTTAAATTATTATAATCTCTAATACAGAAAGCATTGTTATCTGTATTTCTCAAGACATTTACCTTAAATAGTGATTGATTTCTTACAACCTTAGTTTTTTTTTTTAAGGAGCATTTGGAATTAATAAAAAACATGAGTAGAAAGTTGATAAAAATTTTCTGTTGTTTTGAAGCTTAGTAAGCTAGCTCTGTAAAATGAAGAGGTAAAAATGATGCTAAAATGTAAGTGGCTTTTTGAAATGGCTGCATAGTATCAATATAATGTAACTTATTAGAAACAACAATTATACTAATAATATATCCTACCAGAGTGTGTTTGTATAATGGGAGTTGTCATATGATTATTTTTATTTATTTATGCATACAAGAACTGGGGTATAGGCTAGAGGTGCAGCGGGTGAGAGAACTCACCGGACAGGGTGGGAAGCAGAACAGATGAATTGACTGAAGTACACTGCTGAGGGGAGCAGTAGGCGAGGCAGGAGAGGTCTGCTGCGCCATGTGGGTCAGCTCCCTGGGCCAGGGATTGAACTTGTGATACAGGGGCGCTTATAGCTTCATAGTGCTGAGACTGAACCCCTGCACCACCAGAGAGGCCCCTGGCCTTTTATTTTTATTTTTGCTTTTTTAAAACCAGAACATTATTGTGAGACTAATTATTGAAATCCTTAAGATGAACGGGGTGTTGCAACAGTTCCTGTCTTGGTTTTAAGTGTTATTACTTTATGGAGTCCATGCCTGAACCTACAGTTGATAATTTTTAGATGCCTTGTCCAACCAGTCCTGGTGGTATTTTGTCTATTAGCCTTGGCAAGCCAGTTATATTTCTCTCCCACTTGGCAGGGAGCCACATTTACCCAAGGGCCGCTTTTGAAGGTGGGATACTTTGGAGCCCTGCAGTGGTACAAAGTGTGTGTCTTACTGCAACACTTTCTAACTGATGATATTTCCTTTGCCATCTCTCAAGACCTTAATATCTGGCCTTTTATTTTCCAGCTCTAGCATTTACCAATTATCTATAATTCTGGAGAAACCATTTTACTTCTATAAGCTTCATTTCCCCCATCTATCAAGTTAAATAATAATGATTTCATAATAGTGTTGTGAAAATTAAATATAAGAGCATTTAAAGAACTTATCTGCCACCTGCAATGTATTAAAAGAAGACATTGACTTTAAATTGACATTTCTCTGATAATTTATATTATTGATCCTGGATGAATTGTAGTTGTTTGTGTTTTTAATCCTTTGAAGTAAGATTGGACTCTAAGAATTATGCTCATATAAGAAGCAGCATATAATGTATGAAAACCATGTGTAGGGGGAAAAGTACATCTTGAGATTTTGTCTGAAAATGTGAGTGAGAGTTGTAGGTCTCAGGTAAAGCTGTTAACCGTAACTATTGTTGCTTTGTAGGAATGTGTCAGCCTCTAAGAAAACTTAAAATTTTAGTTTTTACAAAAATCACTAATACCAGGACTCATTCAGAAAATGGACTAGGTGTGCCAAAAAATCTTTATCATTCCAGAACTATTAGCGCCATCTAGGGCCTTGAAGCAACTTAAAGAAGTTCCAGTTGGCCAAAAAATTGGAACAGCTTGAGTTAAAAAAAAAAAAAAAAATTGCAATAGACTGAAGTATAACAAGCATGTTAAAAATCCATGTGATACCCAAACAAACAAATTTGACCATCTTTTGAGGAAAGTGAGAGAATGAAGGATTTACTTTGCCTTTCTTTTATGAGTATGTTAGAGTAACCAAATAGCTGAGGGAAAGATATTTTTAGAAGAATCCCCGTTAATGAACAAATTGGTGTTTTATGAAGTCTTTCTTATATATGAGCAACCTTAATGCATATCTGTGATTTCTGTTTCATTTTTAAAAAATACGTGAAATAACTGGATATTTAAAGATATTTTTCCTAATCTATTGTCATCTTGCCCACACCTAATTTTTTCTTTTGCAACTTGCCTGAAGCAGTTAACCTAGTTCTTATAGCAATAATCATTCCTTGTTTCACACTTATTTCATCAGCTCATGTACTTTTAAATTAAATTGCATAATTAGAGTAATAGATAAATTGCCACAGAAGTGTGTGGGAGCAGACATGACAGCTTCTTGGTGATGTCCCATTTAACTGTGGGAACAGCTGTGCACCTCTAGGACACAGTGTCCTGTGCCCTAAATGACCTCCAAAAGGCAGGGGGTCAGCATGTTTCAGGGGGCGGGGCCTGAATCTAGTTCACTGCAGGCTCATCACTTGAGTCTACTGTATGAACTACCTGTCTCTCGCCCCTCAACACCACTCTGCCCCAAGGTGGGTGCAAATCCACTTTGGGAATTGAAGTGGCTGGTTTAGGGCTCTGTCTAGTAATTAGATGAGCTTAGATGGGTCAGCATCCCAAAAGTAGGCCAGATTAAAATCATTTACTGCTTTTTTCCCTGTGAGTGAACAGGACTGTCCTGCCTATTTTCGTGTATAAACTGGTTGTTTTATGTCCACTGAATTGCAGTGTCATAGAAGAAAATGGCTCTTGTTTCCTTAATCATAAGAACTGCCTTTCTGGAGGTTGGTCCAAGACAGAACTTAAATTTTAACTTTTGCTTTGGCGCCACCAAGTGGTTGGTTTGAATATACTATTCTTAAGGAAAAAGCCAACAATGATAAATAAAAATTTGGTGAGAGTAGGCAGGGGACAGAGGATTTTTAGGGCAGTGAAACTACTTTGTATGATACGTGTCATTCTTCATTTGTCCAAGAACAAAGAGTATGCAATATCGTGAGAGAGTCCTAATGTAAACTGTGGACTTCAAGTAATAATGATGTGTCAATGTAGGTTTGTTGATTGCAACGTAGTCAGCTGGGTGACTCTTGGTGCATTAGAAAAAAATAGAAGTCTCCCTCTGTCTCTCTGTCTCTTACACACACACACACACACACACACACACACACACACACACACAAGCTTAAGGGAAGGAGGAGGACGCTGTTCTCTTGTCTGCCTTTCAAGGGGAATTCTTTCCTTGGTTTGTTCCCAGTCTCTTTTTTAGAACTCTGCTTTTCTCATTTTACCTCTGAACTTTATCCCTTGTACTTGCAAGAGGTATGGTGTTGGAGTGTTGATGAAACACGCTGACTTTGGTATCACAGAATCCGAATTTAAATCCCAACTCTGCTTGCTGAATTCAATTTCCATTCTTAAAACTAAAGCTATCACTTGCCTCTTAGGTTGGTGTGAGTACTAGATGGGACTTTATAAATCAAGCAGAAAGGAGATACTCATATAATAGTGCTGCTTTTCCTCTCTTCTGTTCAGACCTGACCCCTGCCTTTGTTTTCATGACCTTGATAATGTCGAGGGAACTTCTTCCTTGGCTTTCCTGCCACTTATGCCTTTTCACTTTTATAATAAAGCCTATTTTGTATTTCTTATTACTTCCAGTCTTCCCATCTGTGCATCGCTCATCCTGTTTTTTTTTTTTTTTTGTAGCCAGCACTCTTCTAGAGACTTTCATGTGAGAGTAACAGACAGCAGGTGAATTCACTTTGTTTTGGGAAATTGTCTAAGATGGCATATTTTATCCAATCTCTGAAATAATTGTTACGGGACTGCATTAGCTTTTACAGCAATGGCTTGCATTCTTTCTGAGTATAAGTATCTTTCTCCATTCATTGATTGACTACAGAAATAGAGCCAAGATCAAAAGCTGGAAAGTCCTCAACAGCAAAGTTGGGTACTGGAAGGGAAACGCTTCGCCTGAGATCAAAAGGTGCTGCCACTGTGGAAGAAGTGGTAAGTCATGTTTGTTTAATCCCCATTATACTTGGAAATGTGTCGACATTCATGTTTATTGGAGTTGAAATAAAGGCAAAATCATAAGGTAAATAAATGCCATATAGCCTAATGAAAGCATAGACTTTTTATTCATGCCTGCTTAAACAGTCTGAAAATTATTGAACGATTTTGAGAAAATATAGAAACTACATACATGAGAAGAGACTGTGATGTATAGAGGCCCTCGTCTTCCTGCAGGTAGTCTTTTTTAGAGTCTGCAGACATCAGGAATGGCTCAGAAAATGTGAAAGAAATCAACCACAGCTCTCCCAGAGCCAAGGAAAGCCTCAGAGCCACCTGGGGGAGTGAACATAGTTAAGGTTTTGATAGTGACAGGTTATATTCATAAGCTCCAGTCTCCTCAGGCAAAACATTCTGTGGTCACTTCTGACTCCTCGCTTTCCTGTCCCACATCCTTCCATCAGCCAGTTCCGGGGGAATATACAACGTACCAGAATCTAACAACCTCTCACTGTCTCTGCCCCCGCCCCTTTGGCCCAAGACATCACCATCTTGACTTGAATCTTCCAGTCACCTGCCAGTCACTGTTCCACGTCCACCTTTGCCCTCTTTGCACCTGTGCTCAGCATAGTAGCCATCTTAAAAGGCACAAGTGATGATTGTTCTTTTCGGTGTCAGTGGCTTCCCAGGTCCAGCAGAATAACAGCAGAAGTTCTTAGGGTGACGAGCATGGCCTGACTCTGGGTTTCTTCTCTGATCTCATTTCTCTCCACTCTCTCCTGGCTCCTTTTGCTTTAGCCGCAAGAGCATCCTTGCTGTCCCCACACTCTCCAGATGTAGCCCACCTCAGGGTCTGTACTGCCATCACTGCTTCCTGATGCTTGCACACTGGCTCACCCCCTTGCCACCTCCAGGTTTTTGCCTATGTGCCACCCTTCCATAAAGTCCTTCTCTGAATATCTTGTATAAATAGCAGTTCCCACTACCCCTCTCCCTGAGCAACTTTCTTGTCCTTAATCTTCTTCAAAGTACCGAACATAATAGTATTCACTCTTTCTTTCCCTTTGATGTCTGTTGTCTGGCTCCTTTGCTCATTTCTTTTTTTTTTTTTAAGATTTATTTATTTATACATACAAGCTGGGGTACAGGCCAAAGGCGTGGGGCAGCGAGAGGGTTCACCAGAGTCAGAGTGGGGAGCAGAACGGGCAGATCAGAAATACACTGCTGAGGGGAGCAGCGGGCGAGGCAGGAGAGGTCTGCCGCACCATGTGGGATTCTCCCCAGCTGGGCATCGAACTTGTATTGCGAGCTGCTGACAGCTCCACAGCGCAGCGCTCAACCGCTGCCCCACCAGGGAGGCCCCACCTTTGCTCATTTCACTACTGCACCCCCAGTACCTACAATGCTACCTAGAATACAGCAGAGGAACTCAAATCTTTGCCAAGTTAATGACTTAATAAATGAGATTTTAAACTTGAGAAGAGGAAGGATTTTATAGATTGGGTCAGTGTTTGAGTGAAAAAGCACCAGAAGGAGAAGAGACAAGTGGAGGGGAGAAGGGTGGTGGAAGAGAACAGCAGGGCTAGGGCCAGCTATGGATCTCAAGAGGCAAGTGGTAGGTTTGCTCCCAATAGTAGACAGTGGTGATGAGGGCATCTGGGTGGAGGTGGTCCTGCAGGCGGAGGGGAGATGAGGCAGGCGTCCAGGGCTCGGGAGCTCCTGCAGACAGGAGCAGAGACAGCACACTGTCTAGTTTCTCTGCACATACTGTTGTAGGCATCCCCAGGTGTCTGAAGAGAAGAGTGAGCTAGGTGAGCAGTTAGAACACTGTTCACAGAATGGGATCCCAGAACAGGGAGGGTGACGATATACAAACTCAGTTACTACGATGATTTGCTAGAAGCAGGTGCTGAAGGAGCCATGAAACCAAGACTGTCAGGCACCCAGGATATTGTCAGTTTTGGGGAATCCAGAGGCAGTTGCTGAGTTGGATGCGTCCTGGTCCTCAGTGAGTCATCTGGAGGCAAAACGACAGTGAAGAGACCTGGGCGAGCCAAAAGTGTTTTAAAAATGACATGTGATCGGGTATTTGAAAAAACCCTGGGTAGTAACTTCTGGTTATTCCAAGTCTACTTCTCTCATGTCCAGCACATGGCTTTGACTATTGCTGCAAGCTGGTAAATGTTTGTTAAGAGGTTGTAGAAAGGGATGAGAATAGTAGCAAGGAGCTGGCTGTGGGGATCTTGGGGATGGCAGCTGTGAGGTGGTAAGGAGAGAACTTAAAACTGTTCGCAAAGAAAGCAGTGTTGGCGGAAAAATTCCACGGACTGCTTCAGGAGGATGGTTATCTTCTTAATAGTTAACATGGTTAATCAATCTCGATGGAGCTCCTGCTAATGTGTAAGGTGCTGGAATGAGAGATGAGCTGAAGATCTGTTTGGGGAGGTAGGAAGGATTCATTCAAAGACATATATCTAAGACTCCATTCCTATTTACTTAGTCTATCTCTTTACATAGAGCGGTTAAAAATAGGTCATAATGAGGGGTGAAGGGGCAAAAAAAAAAATAGGTCATAATGAAAGGGAAATCTAGTTTGGTGCTAATATTAAATTTGATACAAATGACTTAAAATCTAATTTCAAACATTATAGGATTTATAGATTTGAAGCATATCACCTGCTTATAGCCTAGCACAAATTCTGAAAACTGGAAATTACTCTACCTGCAAAATTTATTCAGAGTATGTTGATAATGCAAAGCTGTGTCCAGGTGCTAGTGATACAAAAATGCATGAAGACTCTTTTTTCTCTAAAGAAAGATGCATGAAAAGAAGCTATTCATGGGGATAGGAGGGGCTGATCAGCTCTCTCTGCCAGGGATGAGGAAAGTGGGGGGAGGCGGAAGAAAGAAATGATTGAGCTGGTTAAAGATGGGGAGAAGAATGTACCAGGCATGAGATGATGATGGGCTTGGGGACCTTGTAAACATCCTTGAGATTGGCGTGTTGGATGCTGGAGGTACCTGGTGGGGACCTATGAGGTTGGAGGTGCTGGACTGGGTCAGGATGTGAAGGGCCTGTGGATCCTAGGGGACTCTTTTATATGCAGCAGAATGCTATTTTTAATAAATTTGGAGGATACAAAGCAACATGCATTTATAACAATACTTAAGGTATTATGAATTTCGTAGTCTTGAGTTTACGTTTATGACTGGTTGACTATTTAATATATTTGGGCAATTTTTTCCCCCTCAGATGTGAAGTTATTTAAAACCAAGTATTGAAATAAACTGAACATAGAACCAACTTGACCGAATATTCAGCAGAGCTTTAAAAGAATGTTAAAAACATATCCAATCATGTTTCTTGCTGAAAGTCTTAATAGTTTTCGGAAGAAGAAACATGTTATGGTGCCCCTCATATGTAGAACAGAAATCATTTAAGAAAATATTTCATCGTGATCTCATCCTTGTAAAATTTCTATTTTGTGTGTATTTTATAATGTAGGCGATGTATCAATAAAGTACTACATGTGTGCCATTTATTAAAGATAAACAATAAAATTATATACAAAAGGGTATGTATTTAAAAGTGTTTTACTATTGGGTTGCACCATTAAAACGTTTGGAGACTGGCCTGAAGTCTAAAGACCAAAGTCCTTTTCACTGTACACAGGAAACCTGAAGATCTGGTCATGTCTGGTACTATGTCCTCCACTCACAGGAAACAGCTGAGAGCATGCTCTAGTCTTTTATCCCACTCTGTAACCTCTCTTTGTGCATTCATTCATTCATTCATTCGTTCATTCATTCATTTTAAAGATTTATTTATTTATGCATATAAGAGCTGGGGTGCAGGCCAGAGGTGTGGGGGGTGAGAGGATTCACCAGAGACAGAGTGGGGAGCAGAACAGGCAGATCGACTGAAATACACTGCTGAGGGGAGCAGTGGGAGAGGCAGGAGAAGCCTGCTGCTTCATGTGGGAAGCTCCCTGGAGAGGGGGTAGGAGGGATGGAGCTGTGCTGCAGTGGCTCTGGATAGCTTCATAGACTGAGACTTAACCCCTTGTGCCACTAGGGAGGCCCTCTTTGTACATTTATTGCCGTCAACTTTGTGCCCTCTCCTTACCTCACACCAGTGGCCTTTGAAAACTCAGTTGTTAGGCCACCTTCTTTCTGAAGTCTTAGGGATTAAAACTTACTTCCACCCCTCCCATTCCATGCTTCTGTACTTTTCATTTCCTTTTAGAATTGCCCTTGGAGCGTGTGTCCCTGGCTTTTCTTCTTTGAATCCATAGTACTTAACACTCACACTGAAAATAAATATTTACTGTACTGATTTGTATTGTTACAGAGCACATTCTAGATGTATTTCCATTCCAATTTGCTGAAGTACACAACCATGGCACTCTGGCTTCATATCAGATTTTCCCCTCTCTGTGCCTTGACATTAAAGAGATTTCATATCAGAATTTTCTTGCTTTTAATCTTATCTCTCTTTTCTTTGATGAAGCGCTCTGAAGCCACAACAAAGGCAATTGAGAAGGTTGATGATCTTCTTGAACTGTACATGGGAATTCGAGATACTGACTTAGGTAAGATTATTTGATTTTCAAAAGCCTTGCATTTGTAATTTGATAGAACTTAGTTCTTATTTATGTCTTGCTTGCAATTTACTTTTCAAGATAAAGTACTTGTGGTGTGATGAAAAGCATAATGAAAATAAAGATAATAAAGAAGAAAAGAAGACCTGGTTCTTACCAACTACTAGCTTTAAGGTCTCAGAACCATGTTAACTTTTCTGAATTTCAGTTTTGATCTGTAAACTGAGTAGTGATATTTCCTTCGTAGATTTTTTTTTATGGATTAAAGAACATGAAAATAATTTAGTAAATGACACATTTGAAAGATGTAATATGATATTAGATCTTCATTGATTGAATTGTGTATTTATGTATTAAAGTTGTGCCCCATTTGATAAAGTTATTGAAACCTGTGAGTAATTACCCAGAACACTGAAGAAAAGGACACATTTGGTGTCTCACTGATAGAAGAGCAGTTGAGCAACTGCATTTCTGTGTATTTTTTGTGTCACTTGGCTGTCAAGGTCTTGATTTGTCAATTGAGACTTTATCTATTAAGACTTTATCAGTGGCAAATTACATCAAAAACGACATGCCAAGTTGTGTATGTGTGTGATGTATTGGTGCATTTGACCCAAAATTCCAGAGGTAGATCCTGGCTTCAAGAATGGCTGCATCGGGGCCTCCCTGGGTGGCCTAAAGGTTAAGTCTCAGTGCTGTCACCACAATGGCCTAGTTTGAGCCCCAACCAGGCAGCTAACCAACATGGCTCAGCAGACCTCTCCTGTCTTGCTCCCTTTAGCAGTGCGTTTCTGTAGATCTGCCTGTTCTGCTCCCCACTCTATCTCTGGTGAATCCTCTCTCTCACCCCCTGCATCTCTGACCTACACCCAGTTCTTCTATGCAAAAAAAAAAAAAAAAAAAAAAAAGGTTGGCTACATCGGAGTTCTTGTCTCATCAGTGGAATATGGTCTTTAATTCTGGTTTCATTTCAGACCTCTGTGGTATCTCCTGTAAGCTCCAGGCCCTCCCTCATGAAGCCAAAATAACTGCCAGGCTCTACTCTTCACACCTTCTTGGTGGTTGGTGTGGTGGGAAGGAGGGAAGGCCTTTTCCCTGTGAGTCAAACAAAATGCTTAGGAGAGACTCTGAACCACAAGGGCTGAGGCTGTGAAAAAGCTGGCCTCCCCCTGAAGAAACAAGATGAACATTCCCTTCAGTAGGCCAGTGGAGGCTCTGTGGGGAGAGTAAATATGCAAAGCAATGCTGGGGCTTGCGCCTGCATGTTGTGTGTGTACATTTGTATGTGTTTATATTAAGTATTTAATATATTTTTAAAATGTATTTGTTTTGAGTATAAAAGTTATTCAATATGGGACCAAAGAACAAGGTAGGTTGGGTAGGTAGCTCTTTCTGCTGGCATGTGTCTGTGCGTTGTTTTCTCCTTTTCTGAATAAACCTGTCTTTTTAAAATGTAAAAACGGTGTGATCTAAAGGATCCTTGAGAATCCATGACATCAAATTCTAACCACCAGAAACAATCATCTTAGTCAAATTGCTAAGAATTAATTACAGAAAACTATAGGTGATATATTTATATATACACATGAACTAGCCATGTAAATCCATGTGAATTTTTTTTAGCATATTTCATATGTAGGATAAAGCAACCATGAATACAAAATTAGATTCAACGGTATTTCTGATATAGCAACCAAAATAAAAAAATTAAAACCATTACTTATTCATTGATTCAATGTGTGCATTTTATTTAGTTTATAAAGTAAATAGTAATTGAATATTTATTATGTATAGAAAGTTTGCAAGATAGTGGGTATACATTAGTAAATATAATATTCTTCCTGCCTTTGTGGATTGTATAGTTTAGCCAGAAGATAAACATCAAATGTGAATATTGCAATAATTAATAATAGGAAGTTTAAGATAAAGAAGCACCTGGGTTATGAAAGCTGCGAGGCAGAGGAACTGGCATAGTTAGGGAAGATCTAAGAAAAGCAAGAAAGAATGTTGGAGATTGATGAGTTAAGAGTTCTAGGGAGCTAAGGGGAAAGGATTGATTTAGAAGAAAAAACAACTTTAAAAGCTCAGAAGCAAGAGAACATGGAATGTTCAAGTAACTAAAGGAAGTGAAGCATGGCTGGACTTAGTATGTTTTGTGAAATCAAAGACTTAGACTATTTTGTTTTTCTGCTACCAAGTAAAGTATTTTAATCTATCTTAGAATATTTGAAGCTCATTCTTACTTTTCTACTCCTATTCATTTTCCTTTTTAAAAATAGTTTAATTTTTTTTCTTGCTTGTCTGCACTTTTAAAACAAAATTTCTGTGTTGGATGTACAGATGATATCTGTAATTGAAAAGAATTGGGACTTTGTTTCTAGTCCTTTGAAAAGAAGTATAAACTTTATGCATGATAGATACATGATCCACACAGAC
The DNA here is from genome assembly GCA_004024925.1 of Scalopus aquaticus. Classification (NCBI taxonomy): domain Eukaryota; kingdom Metazoa; phylum Chordata; class Mammalia; order Eulipotyphla; family Talpidae; genus Scalopus; species Scalopus aquaticus. The sequence continues at coordinate 122,457 of PVIJ01003166.1, forward strand.
AAGAAGGTAAAGCTGAGATCCTATAGCTTGTCAGTGCTTTAACGCTTTTCTCCACAATGCTTCTGTACTTGGAAAAATAAAGATTTGAATAAATTTTGTCACCCTCTCCCAGTTATTAAAATATATATGTAAATGAGGCTAAAGGGTTTTTAGAAATGGCAGTATTATTATTTATTTATTTTTTCTTACACTGTTGTTCATTTTTGTACAACATTTGATTTCTCCCCTCAGGTATAGTCCTCATAATTCTCCCATCTGCACAGCACCTGTGAACTTTCACCATAGACCTGAGCTCTTCCCTTTCCTGTTTTGACCCTTCTCCCTCCCCCTTCCCTGCTGTATGCTTCAGATCTACGGTTTGCATTAAATTAGATAGTATTTGTTAGAAAAATAGTACTATATATTTGTATTCAGTTGAAAAGTTTTCAAATAAAACCATGACTAATAATAATATTTAGGAACTAGCATATGAATTGCTAGATCTTGATCTCAAATTTAGGAGAGGCACTATTTTGAAAGGTGAGAATGTAACAGTCCTTAATTTTAAATGTATCTAATTTGGGGTATAGGCCTTCTAGTAAAGTATAAATTGAGAATAGCTCAATGAATTAGTTTTGTTCATTTGTTAGTAAAAATATACAAATATACAGGCAAGAGCACTGAACAATGGTACAAGTAATTATAAACGAATTAAGAAATAGTTCTTTAAAAATCAGTTTTCTTTTATTCTGACAAATTCAGGGCACTAAGGATTCCTCACAAATTCCTCAAAAATTAACTGGTAATCCCTTTGTAAAGTTAATTAATCTTCTGTAGCAAATTCCTCCAATGACATGAAAAGTCATTATCATTATACATGATTAGCAATGTGATCCGCCACCTAGGGAGGTAAAGTTTAAGGAAAGTAATTATTTGAAGAAAGTCAACCATTGTTAAATGAGGAATTTCTCTCATTATTCAGATCAGATTAACATGAAATATAAATCACAAATGTGACACGGATTCAACAGACCAGTGAATATATTTACTTGTTTGTATTCCCAATATTTTCTTAGCTTTCAGAAATTTTAATTCCTAATGTGAATTATATTGAGATAATATTATTCTTCAGTTGTTATGTTTGTTAAAAATGGTAAATAACATGGCAATAAAATGACTGAAACCAAAGAACTACCCTGGGAAAAAGTTAAGATCTGTTTACCATTTCAAAATAGAAAATCATTCAAACAAGTTTATTTACAAAATAACCCCGAGGATGATAGTGCTTCATTTGGTTGTGTAATTGTGACATTTCACTTTTCAACACTCAGTGCCAACCTGGGTTGTGTTGGGATGTTATCTATTCACAGGCAAAAAATTGGTTCTGGAAAATGAGTTCTGTAAAACTTTCTATAAGATTGATTTAATTTACTGGAAAAACAGAGCATAGTTTCTTTATGAATATTTTAGGTAACTACAATATTGTGTATGTACAATTTGTTGTATACAACCTTTTGATGCTAATTGAAAAGTTTGGAGATCATCCTAGTAGCTTCAAAATTTTGGGATTTTTCATTAAGAGATCCAGAAATGTATGGATCTTCAGTTAATTAAAATTTAGAGCTTCTAAGTAATTTTCCCTATTAAATCTTATATAGCTTTTAAAATTAATATTTTAGTAGAGATAATTATGTTGAGCATAAGGGAAAATTCCCCCTCCCTGTGGGTTCTTTTGAGATTGGATGAACAAACAAATTAACATCAGACAGATTAGCAGATGAAAAAGCCCTAACTTAAGAACACATTGAAGAGTTTACATGACTAGAAATTCTAAACTAAAATGGAGCAGGTTTGGGGTTTCTATCTTGTGCTAAGGTGTGTGGAACATTGAGAAAAGAGAAGTATGTCTACATATTTTCATCTGTAAGACTAAAAAGATGAGTTTCTTAGAGAGGACATGTTTGTTGATAAACCTAAACTTGGACGAAACCCCCCAAACTACATTCTTCTTGGTCATTTGAAGAATATCATTTGATCAGCATGATTGATCACTTCAGTTAGGATTAGAGCACAGAGGTTAAGGGAGAGGCAGAAGCTTCTCATTAGCCTCCGGGGCCTCGATTGCCTTTAGTTCCACATACCAAGGAGATACTTAACTGAGAAAAAGGCTTAGATCTTGGAAATGCCTATCTGAACCCCTTTGGAGAAACTTACCCTACAATTAGATTTCTTCTTAGACAGTTTTATTTTTTTCATGAATTTAAACCACTACAAAAAAGCATTATTTTCAGATAAAGCCGATGAGGTTTCAGAAATAGGTTTTCAGGAAATAGTCTACGTTGCAGTATTTTTGTTGCTTGTGTGAGTTGCTTGACATGGGTAGATATTTATGAAAATTCTTGGTGAAAGTACTGAAGACCTTGCATAGAAAGAGGTTAATGGTTAACAATGGTGATGATTACTCTATCTAAATCCTGCTATGCATCATTTGAAAACAGATTCAGAGACTTAACTTGCTCAAAGTCAGCTTGAAATTTAAGTGCTATGATTCAATTCTTGGACTTTCATACCAAGATTTTCCACATAAAGTAATGTTTTATGTCTAAAAGTACCGTTTAAGTGTTAAAAACTTAGTTTTTTATACTAAGCAAAATTAATTTATAATAATGAAAATGAGGTATTCTTAAAATGGCCACTAGAGGTCAGCACTTAGCTGTTATATGTGGTATAACAATTTTCTAGAGGAATATTTTTTGTCAGATTGTATTCAGGTTGTTAACTACTGTGTAGTGTGTTGCAGGTCTATGATAGTTAATAGATAAAAAGCATTTTCCTAGATGTCATTGTGTTAATATGATAATACGTTCTAAAATGTATTCATTTTGCTTTTCTTAAAGAAAACAAGTACCACTTTTTATCAAAAAGGATAAAATCATACCAGCTTATTTTTCTTGTAAGGATGTTTAAAATCTGTGCATTAGCACAGATTCATAATATGTCTAGTGTGTGCTCCGTTCTTATTTCATTTTAAAATTCACGTAGCAAATTACTGGTTTGAAAAGATGTATGGCGCACTGTATTGTATATAATATTTCTGATACAATTATGAAACTACCCAAGTGGTATTTTGTTGCTTGCTTCTGTAAGACCAGGAGTTCCTTGAAGACAATTACCTTACTCAGTTTTAAACCCCAGCTCCCAGAGCCAATACTTGGTAATGTTTGCTGACCAGCCCCAAATAGTGACTTCACAGGGAGAAGTCCTAACTTTATTAGTCTGAAGCTCTAGTCTTTTGGGAAAATTATTAAAGTTTGAGTCTTAATTTCCACATAATATAAAATGGGTACAGAATAATGGGATTCCCAAGGCATCTGATGAAATATGATGTAAGCTCTGGTTATATCATAAAAAATGTATAGCTGTTATCATCCTTGGCACTGACCACTAATAATTACTAGTAGTAATGGTAGCAGCATAGTGATAGAACATGTAGGACTGGATAGCTGGACGTCTGACCAACTCTAGGACTGTATTAACGTGAGTTTTCCTTCCTCTTGCCATCCCCGCCCCCCAGTTTCATCAGTGAGATTACAGTTTGGACTGCAAGGTTATAGCAGAGGAACTTTAGGCTGTTATTTACATTTTGTGACTAAGGGATCCAAACCAGAGTTTGCAAGTCAGGGCAGGTTGGGGCTGGGACATGCTGTTCCTGGGTTCTCACACTGAACAGTACTGTCAAGGTACCAAAACCCCAGGGATCCAGTTTCTTACAGTAGAGGGAGGGATGGAGGGAGGAAGAGAGGGGAAAGGAAGGGAGAGAGAGAGAGATTGGTTAATTCAGTGTTCAACAGTGACCATCTGGGTCCTATACATTGCTTTTCCTAGCACTGGAGAACAGCAGTCATCTGCACTGTCTCTGCTTCGGTTATATTGGCGTACATTTGTTTTTTAACTAGACTGTATCTCACTCATGTCAGTATAATTCTAGGTAGCTGTCTCAATTAATGATATTTGTAGAGCCTGTGAGAAATATTTAAAATGGTAGACTAAGCAAACTGAGTTCTATTTTTGTAATACGTTTCAGTTTTGACTACTCTTTTATGTACAGGCTACAAGACAGGAATTCTGGGCTTTGCTTTCCCCAATGCACGTTAAGTGGGCCAGTGTAAAAACTACTGAATTGTAATCACAAAGTCACCTTCTGTGCCTCCCCATCTACTAGCATTTATGTACATAAGACACAGAAATATTTTCTATATGCATAAAAGGCTGAGTAAGCTATTCAGGATGCCTTGGGAATTTATCCTGTTAATAGAAGAGAACATATGTAGATGAAAGTAATGACAATATAGAAGGAAGGTTAAATATATTCTATAAGGCCTTATTACTCAAAGTGCATTTCAGGGATTGGCATTACCTGGGCATTATTGGAAATGCAGAATCTCAGTCTTTGCTGCAGAACCAAGATCTGCGTTTTGCCAAGATCCTAGGTACTTTATCTGTACATTTACATATATCGAGCAGAAGGGTTAGAGAGTGCAGATAATCTCTTTTAGTTATCACAGGATTTTGTGAAGAAGGAGCCTTAAGGGAGAGATTCTGTGGCTAGGAGATTATCGTGGGCAAAGGAAGGAAGGAGGGAAGATGGCATTTTGAGTGATCACATGTGTGAGGACATGTAGACATGTGTAGCCATTTGGGAGCCAAGAGTGCTTTGGATCAGAATGTCAGATTAGCATTTAGAGATTTCAAGCTAGGCATCGGTGATCCAAGAAAGATTTTTATATACGAGAATGAACAGTCTCAGAGGTGAAAATGAGCTGCCTGGTCCTTTGGTTCATTGCCTAATAGGATCAGTGCTGTGCTTTAGAAAGAGAGGTCTTCCTAATATCTTTGGGGGAGGCTTTGCTGATTTGATTTGCAGAATAAGGAGTGAAGAGCTTTATGGTGGTGAGGATGGTATGAAAGGGAACAGATTAGAGAGATTGCAAAGGTAGAATCAAAGGAAGGCAAGGTTTGGTACACAGGCAAAAAGAGACAGATAACAGGGAAGGTGATCACACCACTTGTGCTGGAGACAGGAGAAAGAGTAGCAGTTTCTTCAGAAGGGAAGGCGATGTTTGGTTTCTGCACATGTTTGAGATGCTAACAGAACCCCTAGGTGTACCTGACCACCAGTTATTCAGAAATGGGTATTGGAACTCGTAAGAGAAATTGGGGATGAAAGCAAATGTTTGGGGCATCTCTACAGTAAAGTCATGGTTATGTTGGGGTTGTAGAGAAGGTCTCCAAGGCAAGATGACCTTAAGAGAGGAGGGAGACAGCATGGCAGGTTAATGGGGAATAGAGTGATAGAGTCCTATTTTCAGAACACTTGCTTTCTTATCTCATTGTGTGAAAATGCAATCTGAGGGTATCTTTCTTCTTTTGTTGGCAATCATGCTCTATTGAAAGAGACTAAGCATTCCTTGTAGATGTTAAAGTGTCCTTAATGACTTAGCAAATAGTTTCTGAAATATAGCTAGCCCCCACAAGTATACCCATGAGTAAATATTGTAAGTCAGCCATAGTTTTACTGTGTTTGCTAGGCCCTTTACAAATTTTTTTTTCCTCCAGTTTGCAAGTATTATGTTTTCTTCCACTGTTTGTGTAGAAGTTTCTCTCCTTAACATTCTGTTATGGCAACTGAACACACAATACAGTTGAAAGACTTTTTATTGAGTATCTCTATACCTATCTAGATTCTGACATATTTTACTCTAATCTCTCTGACACATACTTCTCCATTTACCCATCCTATATAGAGATTTTTGTAAAAAATAATTGATTGTATCTAAAATTTATTCACTGCTTTTCAGTAAATATCAAAGCCAAAAGATTTCCCCAAGTTCTCACAAATTTTCTAAGTGTTGTTTAAAATGATTTAAAATATGCCATCAAATATTTCGTCTGATATATTTCATTATACCAGAGGTAACATCCTGCATCTTACAGTTTTTTAGTTACTAATCTTTATGCTAAATTCTTTTCAGTTGTTAAGATTTTGTGAAGAATTGTAACTTCATAGACATGGAAATGTTAATAGATCAAAGGATAAGAACATTTTTAAACATTTAGATACTTGTTACCAAGTTGTTTTTCAGAGGCAAGTCTACAAAAATCAAACCAGTGTATCTGAGTGTTTGCTTTACAATATCCCAGTCGAGCTTGGGATGTCATTAAAAAATACATAAATATTCATTAATAAACTTGAGGGCTTTGGGAGGGTCTGGTAACACCAGGGCTCTTGGGCTGGAGTGTAAGTTCCAGCTGCCACTGATCTCCGCCTTCCTCCTTTCAGAAGTGTCTGCTTCTAGGTTTCTGGTAAATGAGAAGCTTTTGAATCAGGGCTAAGGTCTGGGGCATGTTGGCTGAGGAGCCCATAGTGAAGAGATTCAGGTCCTCCTCTTTGCTACCTCAAATTAATTTTGAAGCAGTCTCAAACATATAGAAAAGTTAAAAAGATAGTACAAAGACTTTTTTTCCTTCAAACCATTTGAGAGAAAATGAACAATGGATGTCTGTTACTATAAACAAAGTTACTAAAACAAAAAATTTTCCTCTCTAAATACAGTGCAACCATCCAAATTGTGAAATTAACATAGGTGCATCAGTCCCATCTAATATATATTTATTCCTCCTTATATTTCACTAAATGTCTTAATATCCATTATAGCAAAAGGACAGGTTCAAGATCATGTGTCACTTTTACTTGTGTCAATCTAGAGCAGTTTCCCACTGACTTTCATGAGCTTGATGTTTTGGAGGATACAGCCAGTTATTTTATAGAAGATTTCTCAATTAAAAAAATTTTTTTTTCAGAACTACATTCACATCAGAGCTTTTTAGCAAATGTGATGCTATATTCATTTATTACATCTCATCAGGGAGTGTAGAATTTTGATTTTCTATTACTGATGCTGTTCACTCTAATGACTTATTTAAGGTGGAATTTGCTAGGCTTCTCCACTGTAAAGTTATTCATTTGTAACTAGTAAATATTTTGGGGAGATATTTTGAAACTATGTAAATATCCTTCTCCTTATGAATCAATCTCTTGTCTACCCATCTTTTATCTAAACACCAATCATCTGTTTCACTGTGGATTCATGGTTTCCTATTTCATTCATAGTTAGGGTAGTGGGCTGATGGAGGGGGCAGAAAGTGCTAGTGACTCTAGGGGAGGTGTGGGGAGGGATGGGAAGGGGTGTGCCTTCTGCCAGGGTTAGCCACAGGGTTTTCTGGAGCAAGAGCTCCAGAAAGAAATAACAGAGGGATGCCAGAGGTTTCCGATTGGTTCCCAGGTGTAGGAGAGGTAGGAAGGCAATGGCAAACTTGGGCGCAGTGGACAGATAGTTCAAAATAATCTTTGCTCCTTTGATAAGCTATAGAGTATCTTATTTTATTTTGTCTTAAAAATGTATGGCATGTATGCCTGTTAGTTTTAGAAAGAAATTTAATGGCAGTTTTCTTAGTCCTCTATTATTGTCTCATGTAATATTAAGTTTTTAATTTTATCTTTGATAGCTACCACAATATTTGAAGCTGGAGAGGACAAAGTTAATCCAGATGAGTTTGCCATGGCACTTGATGAAACTCTTGGAGACTTTGCTTTCCCGGATGAATTTGTCTTTGACGTTTGGGGAGCTATCAGTGATGGCAAACAAGGACGATTATGATGTGGATGATCCATCTCTGGAGGAATGAGCCATTGTTCCTTAAAAACAAAACAAAGTGGTAAAATCTCCTTTTAAGCACCATTGTGGACTCTGTAATATATTCTTTGAGATATAATTTCTGGGTACTTTTTAATGCAGTTGCATATGTACTGTGCTTAAGGTGAATTACTTAAAATATGGTCAATTTTAATACTCATTCAAAAGTCTTTGTTAAAGAAAGTTTTATGGGAGTCTTCCTAGATTGATGATTTCACTCCCCATTAACACTCATGCTCTGTTTTCTACATATTAAGGGGTAGATTTCTGTAGCTTTGTAGATTTTCTTCTAGGAAATCTTAGTGCAATGAAAATTAGGATTTGAGTATGATTTCCCTTGCATCTTTGCTTTGTTATATTTGCTTAAATAAATGTTCAGCAAATGAAATGTGAATCATGCCTGCTATATGTCTACAAGTCTCATTAATTCATTAGGGAGAGGAAGATTCCCAGAGCCTGATGGTGTCTATGATCCACATTCTATCTTTGTAAAACAAAGATTGATTGATGTGATGTTTCCTTGTGTCTTAAAAACTGTTGAAATTGGTTTTGTTGTGTATGTGTCTGGAAGGGGGGATGAAAAAGAGGCAGGTGGAGGTACAAGAAAATACTTACATTTGTTCTTTTTCCCCCTTTCATTTCTTAAACATTCATTCTTTTTTCCACTCATACGTACTTTTCTGTTACCCTTTATAAGCACTGCAGGGAGGGTTTTTATAGACTTTGTAGTATTTTTCTTTTGAAAGATATTCACTCAGAAAATAACTATGTTTGAGAACATTTTCCAGGTTAAAGAGCAATGCTTTTAAGTCTTCGAAAATTTGGAGGAGATGCTGTCAGAAATAGTCCCCCCTCCTCCACCCAGTGGACATAAAGGAAGGAGAATTGAGAACATTTTTAGCCTATTATTTTAGAGTTTTAACACACACTCTCTAAAACCTTACATTATTGAGAAAATTGAAGGTAAATGACTGTCTTATCACTCTTATTTGACATTTTACAGATGTAAGAGAAATGGAAATGAATGGTTTCAAGATCATTTAATAAGGCAGACCATGGTGTGACCAAGCATTCTTCTAAAGTGTTAGGTGAAAAATGTGCTATGCTGCCATGATGATCAGAAATAATAACCTGTGAGCATCGTATTCTAGGAACTCAGAAGTAGTCTCTTTTCTTGCTGGGTTAATGCTCGGATAACGGTTGTTTTCTGATGCAACTTTCCCCTCCCCTCTCACATGAGTTTAATGCTATGAAACTGATATTCTTCGCCTCATTAGTCTAAAATCTGCTCAGAAACTGTCTTAGTCCTTAATGTATAATGAAAGTAGTTAGCAGAATGTGGATTATCTTACTGTCCTTGTCCATCATTTGAAAATAGAATCTAGCTCATTCTGTCATTTGTTGCTACTTGTTTCATGAATGTCTCTCCACGTCCCCAAATACCTGCTAATTCTTAATATCACCTCTCTTAGTAGTGCGTGCATGGGTGTGCATGCACACACACACACACACACACACACACAGCTGGTATATGTAGCTGTAAAGGTTATTGGATAACTTGGGAAGCCCCTAGAAACAGTTTAAACAAAAAACCAAATTTTCTTGCACAAAATGTTAGATTTGAAGGGACCAGTCATTGTTTATTTTTGGTGAATGTATATTCTCCTTCCTTTTTTTTTAAAAAAAAAGATTTTATTTATTTATGCATACAAGCTGGGGTGCAGGCCAGAGGTGCAGGGTGGTGAGAGGATTCACCAGAGACAGAGTGGGGAGCAGGACAAGCAGATCTACTGAAGCACACTGCTGAGGGGAGCAGCGGGCGAGGCAGGAGAGGTCTGCTGCACCATGTGGGAATCTCCCTTGCCGGGTATGGAACTCATGCTACAGTGGCTCTAGATAGCTTTATAGTGCTGCACTTAACCTGTTGCACCACCAGGGAGGCCCCCATTCTTCCTTATTGGGCAAGAATGAAAATGGACCCTTGGGGGCAGATCCTTGTTTATGGAATCTCATTCACAAAATGGGTGTGCTCACCATGGCCTTTCTAGAATTCTGATCTGCAGGTTCTTTTATCTATGTCCAGCTGGCACTATATTTGTCTGTTAGCATTAAATGGCATTAATGGTGTCAGCTGGGCCCAGGTGCTTGACTACTAGTAGGGTTTTCTCCTTGAAATTGGTGTACTATTGATAAACTAATAACGAGGACAGTTTCTTTATGTCATTTTGTCTCCATACCCGAAAATATATCTATTCATGAATATTGTGTCTTTTTGTACTCGCAGTGCAGAAAAAGAAGCAGGGACTGCTTTTCATTGTCACAGACTGCAAGTGTGGACTCCTATTCTGCTGCTCTCATGAGATAAATCGTATTTTAAACATCCTATTTCATTAAACACCACTGAATATTTTCAGAACGGCTCTTGTTTTCTCTTGTTCTGTAGTTTTTCTTTTCCCCCAAGGGAGGATGATTATTTTACTCTCGATTTCCTTCTGTGCAAAACAGCATCTTTGAGTGGCCACTAAGAGCACATCATATGTTCAGATTGATTGCAGCAGAGCCTGTAGATGATGACTCAACACTGGGCTCAGTAGCTAGAACATGGTTCAGTCCTGATTATATGGACACATTCTGATGATTACAGACAGGTGCATTTTGGGTTTCTGCAATGTTTCAAGAATATAATTATACAATATTAGGGAAATCTTGAAGAGTTCAATTATAAAATATAATACCATTTAAAAATAGGTAAATGAAAAAATGAAACTGTCTCCAAAAAGAAAGAAGCAAAAAAGGAATTCAATTATAAAACCAGTAATCAGTTAGCCTCTGTGTTGGGCTGCTATAGCCAATATTATAATGTGGCAGATAACTAGATAGAGAAAACTTTATTTTTTCAATTGATGCTTAACTTGCAATATCCCACCCTCTACCCTGTCACTTTAACAAATAGATATTTTCCAAGTAAAGCACATTTTTTTTAGTTCCATGTTCTTGTTAGAACTCATCAAGTCTAGAGAGAGCTTCCTGGTATCCTGTTATCATTGCCTACCTAGCATGGCAACACAATGCATTTCATCTGCAAATGGGGTTTTCAAGGTAATGGTTTTTCTAAATAGAGCACAGCTACCCACCAAAGATATGAAAGATCATATAATGTCCCTTTCCTCTCTGATAGACCTGATTTGTACGTGGATATCAATAGCACTGATATTATTCTGGTGGAAGTACGAGGTTAGAAGGACTGTTAAGTACTTTTCCCAAGCTATGAGTGAGTGAGAGATAGGAGGTGCTATTCAGCTTACAGCTACAAGGACTAGTGTTCTGTGTGAAATGCCTGTTTATTATCTTCTTGACGCAGATTGAAAGATATGTCAGAGTATTTACAGGTCACATGTCATGGTAATGAAATGTTTTTCAGATTGCGAAGTGTACAAGTGGCACAGTCTGTCCCTTACCTGTTACTGAAAACCTAATTCTGAGAAATGACTGCTGGTTATTATCTGCTAGGAGAATGAAGGTTGAATATGACTTTTTTTCAGTTGGAGGCAGTAAGTCTTTTAAGGATAGCCATCGCTATTCAAGTTGTAGCAAAAAAGGGAGGCATTAAAAAAAACCTGATTATGTAGTTTTTTTTGAGCAGGTTGTGCTGTGTAATATAGTATTGACTATAGACAAAAATTCAAGTTTTTTGAAATATAGGTTTTCTCTTTATAAAAATCCCAGCATATGCTTAAAATGTTTTTGATTATTGCACTTTGGAAATCTGTTAATGTATAAAATTGTAAATTATATTTTGATATCATTTAAAATATATGTATTTCTGTTCAGATTATGCAAATTGTCTTGTACTGATTAAAATGAATTATTTATAAAGCTATAGTGATTTTATCATGCTTCTTAATATTTAAAATATGACAAGATGTTTTTATGAAAAAATGTTTTTATCATGACAAAATAAGGATTTAGTGTTTTAATTGTTAGACTTTTTAGTTTTGTTTAAATGATAGGACTAACACTTGATTGTTCAGACTTAGTTTTTAACATGTTTTTGGCATTTTATTTTTTGAAATATAATTGATATGTATCATTATTTTCAGGTGTACAACATAAGATTTAAATTTGCAAAATGATAAGCACAGAGTAAATCTAGTTAGCATCCATCACCACACATTTAAGTTTTTTTTCCTTGTAATAAGAACTTTCAAGGTCCATGCTCACACAATGCAGTATATTAACTGCACCAATTTATCTATTACATCTCTAGACTTACTTATTTTATATAACTGGAAAGTTGTACCTTTCACTCCCTTTGCCCATTTTGCCCACTTTCCAACCCTTAACTCTGGTAAGTACCAATCTGTTCTTTGTATCTATGAGTTCAGGTTCTTTTTTATTATTATTAAAGCACTTTTTAAAAAATTGAACTTTAAAAAAAATTCTCACATTGTTGTTCATTTTTGTACAATATTTGATTTCTCCCTTCAGGTGTATTTCCCATAAGCCTCCCACCACCACGTCACCTGTAAACCATTACCGTAGTCCCTTATGCTCTTCCCTCTCCTGTTTTGACACTTCGCCTCCCCTTCCCCTGCTGTATGCCTCAGATCTATAGTTTGCCTGCAAGTTTTTCTTTTTTGACCCTTTGTTTGGTTCCCCAACATTTTTCCTATAAGTGAAACCATCTGATATGTATTTTTTCCCTTTGACTTACTTCACTGAGCATAATCCCTTCCAGCCCCATTCATGTTACTGTGAGTGGCATGAGTTTATCTTTTTGGATTGCTGATAGTATTCCATTGTGTATATATACACCACATCTTCTTGATCCAGTCATGTTTTGGGGCATTTAGGTTGTTTCCTTATCTTAGCTATGTAAAGAGTGCTGTAATAAATAGGTTTCCTTTCAAAGTAATGTTTTTGTGTCCTTTGGGTAGACTCCTAGGTATGGAATCTCTGGGCATATGATAGATCAATTTTTAATACTTTGAGGAACCTCCACACAGCTTAGAAAAGCACTTTTGGCATTTAATGAACCTTCCTCCATGTGACTTCAAACTAACAGGACCTAGGTGCCTTTCCCCCAACATCCTTTATCTCCTCAGCTCTTCTGCTGAAGAGTTTGACTTTCACAATCAGGCTGCTTTGGGAGCTCTCTGTCCCCCAGAACTTTGCCTGGTCACCCCATATCAATGATAGGAGTGTAACCAGGCTGAGTCCAAAGTCCAGTAAAGGTGGTGCCCCCTGGAGGGGGTTTGCTGATGAGAATGAATAGCCCCAGGGAAAATGCTAAATTTGCAGTTTGGGGTGGAGAGTCTGATGAGAAATAAAAGGGACGGAAGGAGAAGGAAAAAGGAGGAGTCGTCACAATGTAGGGATAGATGAATCAGCGGCAGAAAATGTAACCGCCAAGATTGAGAGTTTGGAAATCAGACGCCAGAAGTTTTTGAGCCACCGGGATATAGAGTTTTGGATTGAGCGTTTTTGGAATCTTTAGTGACTTTGGGGCCAGCGACTTTGGAGGATTTGCAAGTAGCCGAGCGACGGAAACTGCTCCCAGTTTTGTCTTTACTGCAGCCGTAGGAAGAAGGCAGAGGCCCAAAGCAGGCGCCTTCCTAAAATGCGTGAGTGCAGTCTGATGGGCCGGCTGGCCGCTGGGGTTGCTGTTTGCAGTTTTGCTGGCCTGATAGTGTGCTGGGGCATCACGGCAGTTTTGGGAGCATTTCCAGTTGCGTCCTGTGTCGACCTCGTGAGTTGGAAGCTGGCCTGCACTCTGGCTGTTGCTCATCTGCAGAAGAAGGAAGATGCCATTTTTGAAACGTGGCCTATTGTTTGGAAGAGGAGCTCCAAGTCAGCAGTGGTGGGAAGATGCCACCTTTGTTACTTTTCTGGGACTTAAAGAACTGGACATTGCTTTAAGTAAGGTAAGCGGCCATATGTTGACTTCAGTAATTCTTTGCTTTTTCCCTGTTTGTTAAATAAATTCCAATGTTGCTGTTCCCTAAACCTGAGTAGTCTTGTAAATGTGTGTGCGGGTGCAGAACCAATATAGTAACCGGTAAGCATTTGGGGCACTGCCTTTGGCAATTTTGAAACCCCTTTTGCCTGGTAACAGGAGCAGCTCAAGTCTTGTTTTTGGCAGCATTTACCCGCATCAGCTCATTGACCAAAGCCCATGGTTTATCAAGACTGGTATTTGGACAGAAGCTCTGATTCCTCTATGAGTGGTAATGCCTCACACCAACTTTCCCAGAGCAACCTGTGTGATACTTATCTATGTTGGTGCATTGCACCAGCTTTACCACAGCTCCTCGGTGCTTCTGATACTTGCAGATGTGGCAGTGGCTCATGTGCCTGAAGTTTCTGGGTCTTCCTCAGTCTGGATGTCATAAGCTCTGAGTTAGATAATGATTATCCTTATTTTAAAGATAAAAAAGCAGGTCTAGAGGAAATAAGTAGCTCTAGGATACATATTTGGTTAGTGGCAGACAGGATTTGAACCCAGTTTTGAGTATAAGTTATGAACTCTCTCCCAAACTGATTCTGTTAATACTTACCCAGAGCAAGCAACCCCTAGTGGCCTAGGGGTTAAGCAGAAAAAAATGAAACTGTCCCAAAAAGGTAAGTTAGAAGGGAGCTAACCCATATGGTGCAGCAGACATCTCCTCTCTCTCCTGCTGCTCCCCTTAGCAGTGTATTTCTGTAGATCTGCCTGTTTTGCTCTCCACTGTCTCTGGTGAATCCTCTCACCCCCCCCCCCACATCTTGCCTATATCCCAGTTCTTCCAAAAACATACAACAAAACTCAGCTATGTTCTGAGTTTCTCTGAAGAAAGTTGTGGAGGGAATTAAAGCCCAGGAGAACAAAGTTAAAGACTCAGTAAACAGCTCTGGTTGGCTTGAGTCAGGGAACATTTACCTAGAGGTTGGGCAAAGGAGCGACTTAAATAGCTAAGTAATATACTTTAGGTTAACTGAAGGGTTTTAGTGGTTCTGTGAAAAAAATTATAATAACAATAAAGTTGATGAAAAATAAAATAAAACAAATATATTTCTCATGGTTCCAGAGGCTGGCAGTCCAATCGTGGTAGAAGGGGTCCAATTTGGATTTAAAAAACAAAACATTATAGGCATTGGTACAATAAGTTTGTGATAGTTTGACTTCAAGCTGAAGAGGTCCTGACCCTTCCTTGGAGAATGAGGATAAGTCTTAGGAATCAAAGGTTTTTCTAGTTAAAGTGATTTCATGCTTTAATTGTTTTCACTTGGGCTTGTGGCTATTTTGCCTCTGGAGTCATTCTTGTTTATGTTTCAGAAAACCATTAAGGGGTAGTTTCTGTGTTCTTTAGACTTAATGAAATTGCCTGAAACAAATTTTTAACAAGTAGTCAGTTGCTTATCAAATGCTTAGTGTACCACTTACTGTTTGAGTGTCATTAACATTTGAGGTTTCATGGAACAAGGAATTTCATCATTTACCATTTTTAAGAGTCAGAGATACCTGAGTTCTGAGAAATGAATTGGGAAGTTATATTGTTTCAGAAGGCCCATTTCTGAACTAAAACTCTAATTTATATGCCGAAGGAATGAATTTATAGAGATGATTATAAATTACCTGAATATATTCCCTACTCAATTCTTTTCTATACATAAGAGTGGTCAATTTCAACACATTAACTTCTGAATTGAGGAATAGGGAATATTTGTGAGACTTCTCTTAATATTAAACCCAAAGTAAGACTATTTGTAACTATGGTGATTTAAAAATTGAAATCAATCATGTTACTTTCCAGAGGGTCAAGTAGTCATTTGTAATCAGGACATGTTTACTGAATTTATATTTAAATGAGGTCCAAGTGGGAAGGTGTACAGATTGAAATAGAGACAGATGGCATTTTCAAGAGTGATCATTTTAAAATTCTATGGGTGTTTTTGTGGTTCTCCTTTTTGACTTTCTTTATAAGACATTATCAATCAACTTGGTTTAATCTTTTATTTTTTATTTATATTTTCAAAGATTTATTTATTTATGCATACAAGCTGGGGTACAGACCAGAGGTGTGGGGTGGCGAGAGGGTTCACCAGAGACAGAGTGGGGAGCAGAACAGGCAGATGGATGGAAACACACTGCTGAGGGGAGCAGCAGGGGAGGCAGGAGAGGTCAGCTCCACAGCGCAGCGCCTAACCGCTGCGCCACTGGGGAGGTCCAACTTGGTTTAATCTTTTAAAACTAATTAATTAGTTTCCAAAAAGATCCCCTCAGGTGATCTCATGCCTATTTCACTGAGTAGATGATCTCCCAATTCATTACCACCCCAAGTCACCCAACTTGGCAGAAGTAGAATCTCTAGGCAATTCTTACCTACCTTAGCTGACCAGTAGGTGGCATTGTCTGCCCTGGCTGCTATCTCAAATCTTTTTTCCTCTTCTTTGAACCTGAATAGCAAATCAGATATTTGTTACATTCTTTTTGTATCCATTCTGGCTTGTCCAGCCTGATTTTTGAGCTCATATGTGATCCCTGTAAGGATGACTCCTTGGCAGCTAAAGTGTTTTTGATAACCAGATAGCTTTTCCTTGAAACCTTGGGGATTATATCATGTGGTCTCAGAGTATTCAGAGGGAATGCCTAATTCTACAAAACCAACCAAAGTCCTCCAAGACTTGAGAGACAGAGAAATGACTGAGCATTCAGGTACTGCAGAGGTGATTATGGTTAATATTCTGTGAAAGTTATAGGTGACCTCATACCATGCATAAAATTAAATAGGTACATTAAAAATTTTAAAACCTCATTCATGACTTCAAAACTTTGAAGTAAGTTTCAAGCAAGTTAATTGTGAATTCATTTTTTGCCTGAATAAATAAAACAAATTTAGCTTCCTTGCATTTAGGAATTAATATTATGTGGGTGATTCATAGGAACTCATGCCTCAATTGAGACAAAACTCTGGCCAGATATTGATGCATAAAATTACTGTTTCAACAGCTGTCACTTGAACTTGTTCTTTCTGAAGAAATTTCAGTAATTTACCAAGATTTTTGAGGTACAATACTTTGCACTAATATAGGATGTCTTTCCTATATTTATTTTATATTAGCTCTTATCACCTGATTTTAGTTAGGATACTCATTAATTATAGTTAAATGACATTTGTTAAAAATGAGACTTTTTCAAGTTGGAATTGTAATAATTTCCTATAATTGTAATACTATGGAACTATTTCCTTACAGATCATTTTTGTAAATTCAGTTCCAGGGCCTCTATGAATGATTTCCTGCTGCTGTTTGAGTAGAGTTACACATAAGAGAAGCACCTGAGTTGCA
The DNA here is from genome assembly GCA_004024925.1 of Scalopus aquaticus. Lineage (NCBI taxonomy): Eukaryota > Metazoa > Chordata > Mammalia > Eulipotyphla > Talpidae > Scalopus > Scalopus aquaticus. The sequence continues at coordinate 139,517 of PVIJ01003166.1, forward strand.
AATTAACACTCTCAGTTCATTTAGCATGTTCATTTAACACTCTCAGTTCATGTTTTCCCTGGGTTTTTAAAAACTGGGCATGGTATTATAGAGACAGAGATGAGAAAGTGAAGGGGAAGTTGGAAGGAATCAGTGACTTCTACAGAATTTCCCTTTGCTAGACTTTCTGAAAAGCCCTGTTGGGACCATTTATTTTATTTTAAATATTCAAATTATTTATGGTTGCTTTGAGAATAAGGTTTTAATAATCTCTGGAGCTTAGTAATTAGTTCCAGGGATAGCATGGACAATTAAGTGTTGAATGTCAGGTGTCAAACTATTGCCACAGTCCTTAACATAGTTGACTTATAGCTAATCTTTGCACCACTGTTTATCTATAGTGTTTTATTAGATATGGCATGTTTCTCCTGTTTGGCACTAAATATCACAACCCAATGCTGGACTTGGATTTCAGAAGACTGAAAGGCTTGACTGTATTTTCCTGATTGATAGTCACAGGAGTCTATGTGCCTCATTTTCTGTGATCTGGAGGATTATGGCTTATCTCTTTGAGGGCACAAATAATTTCCATTTGGAGCATCAGTTTCAAATGCCCTGGACAGTGTGCCTCTGTAAACAAACATGTATATATTGTTTGTTGATGAATATTCTAGTTTTCTGTATTCTTTAATATTAGTTAAATAGGAAGGTGAAAGAAGGCAAATCATATTACATGCACATACACACAACCCTACACATACTATTACATATATGTGGAAGCAATTTTCACTTTATGTGATCTTCCTTGAGTAAAATCAATAGTTCAATGAATTAGAAATAGCTACTATCCTTGTTGAGGCTTAAGTGAAAGGGGGTAAATACCGGAATATTTTACCACTCAAGTAGACTCCATTGCCTTAAGACAGGATCATTTACACTGGAACATTTTATTCTTGAAGACAGGATGTAAAAGTGATATTCGTAGATTAATAGTTGAATTGTGTGGTATAAGTCAAGTTGTTGGCACGTTCCTTTCTCTGCATTTTTCTTTGATAATGTGGTACATGTCAGAGCTGCCTTGATTTTGGGTCTCAGTGAATGGGCAACCATCCACTGTGTTTTGTTTCATTTGTATTTTACTTTTCTTATTGAGTGATAGAAAATTTAAAAAATAATATATTAAGGTGATATTGGCTTTTAAATAATGAAAAATAATTTTTTATTAAGGTAATACTGGTTGACAACACTGTATGACTCAGAAATATAGGATCCCAGAGCACACCCACCACCAAGACCCCCATGGTTCCACACCATTGTCTGTTGTGTTCCCTCCTCCATTTCCTCTCCAGCGATCTCCCTCCCCCTCTGCTAGTATCAGTTTTACATTCTGATTTCTAGGGTTGTCTTTGGGTTGGTGATATCTGACTCTTTGTTTTGTTTCTCTATGTTCCATGTATAAAAAAGTTCCAATTTTCTTACTTTTCCTTTAAAAAATCCTTTTTATCCAGATAATTTTCACTTAAAAGAATTTTTTTGAATATATATTTTTATTGTTATTTATGTCTTTTACATTTTGTATTCCCCTTGGGTAGCCCACCACCAATTCACCCGTGATCCATCTCCATGGTCCCTTGCGTTCTTTTCTATTCCATTTTGTGCGCTTTTCCTTCCCTCCC